>PVHY01007355.1:0-18157 GCA_004024945.1 Uropsilus gracilis
GACTCGAAAGAGCCAACCCTCCCGCCCTCCCCCCCCCCACAAGCTCACTGCCCGTCACATGCCCTTGTTCGCAGGCGGACTTCAAGCTGGAGCTTCTTCCTGCCTTCGTTTATCTATTACTTTCCCAACCCCCCCTCTTTCGCTTATTACGTGGTGAAGGCAGGTCGGGTTTGATGCCTCCTCTAAGGGCATCACTCCCGGGACAAGCTGGCGGTAGGGAGTGAGGCCCTGAGGAAAGCCTGTGGGTGTGTATGGGGGGTGCCCGTCTGCTACTCCAGCTTAGGCAGTTTGGGCTCATCTTTACCAGCCCACGGTCACTGCCAACAGCAACTGCCCATGCTGGCAGCGAGACCTGGGAGCCTGGCTGGGCCGGTCGGTACTGCTAGGGGCAAACTCAGTTCCTGGGTAGCTGCACAAGCACCATGACACCCACAACAAATCCGGGCACCCGCTCTCAGCAACGCTCTTGGCACCAGGCAGTTCTTAATAGGTCTGATGTGAGCAGTACTGGTAATGAAGCCGCCGTGAATGAGCACAGGGCTGAATGCAGCAAGCTGGGGAGGAGCACAGCGCCAGGGAGCACGTCGGAACTGGATGGGGGCGCCTGCACGTCAGGATCTGACACCCAAGCCAACTGTGGAGAAGCAGATGCTCACCCAGCGGCCACCCGGCGCCTCACTCCCTATCCCAAGTGGACCAGACCTGCCCACGATGTCTCTGCACATGAGCGGTTGACAGAATGGTGGAGCCTGAGTGCCTAGCTAAGGCTAAAGGGCAAGGCCAAACAACAACCAAAAGGGGAAAGGACACATACACACGGACACACACACAGACAAGTAGGGAAGAACTTTCAGACTACACAGTCCACCCAAGAAGCCGCGTGTATATACCTGAAGTGTGAGCCCCCCACGGGGAGCTCTGACCCCTCAGGAAATGACGCGGGAGAGCCAGAGTCCCAAGAGGCGGTCCAGAGTGAGCCACTGGTCGGAGAGCCCTGGGAACAGGACCCTGGCCTGAAAATCCTATTCCTGGGATAGTTACTTTTCCCTCCTTTCCAGGTACCACATTTCTGACATTTTTTCTGCTGTTACCTCACGTTACCCAACACCTTGCCGCGTAAAGTTGTTCATACGCTGTTGGCCCAACGCACACCATCCACCTCTGCGTCCAAATGCTCCCAGAGGGTGGTCTGCCCCCGGGGCTATGCTGGGACCTGGGTAAAACAAGATACCATCTCCAATCTCTTGAGCTCACCATGCCACAGGCAAACCTCCTTCAGAGTGGCTCTCCCCACAGGTGTGACCCCTACTAGGGCGGGTCAAGGGACCCCCACAAGGTAGGGAGAACCCGCAGATGCTCCCCATCATTGGCAAGTGAGCATCTCCCGGATTTTCTTCTTTACATCCCCCCCTGAAGCCAGCAGGTCTGCGTTGCAAGCACTCCCCAGAGGATGACATCTGTGATGCCTCTCTGGCATTTAATCTGGAGGGCCAAGGAACAGTGTCCTGTGGATTTGGGGGTGGGGGGGAGGGTGATGGAGACAGTATCTGATTGTTCCCAATAATTGAGTTCTCTGGTGCCTGGACCAGTGATGTTCCAAACAGCTCCCTAACCGCAGCCCGTGGTGGGGTTTATCAGAGCACTTTTGGAATGAAGATGACTTAAAAGGGGAAACAAGGAACAGTCCACTCTTCACCGCTGGCCTTCACATGGCAGTAATTTACCAGCATTCCTTCAAGTCCCAGCAGCTCTGCAGCTCTCGGTCTTTAATCTGGAAGCCAAGCTCTGGCTCCCTGCCCGGCCCAGTAACAGTAACGGATGAGTCAGCACAACAGAGGACTGTCAGGGCGCTCTCCAGCTCCCTGTCAGGAGACCTGGGAGCAGGCTGCCTGGTAACACCAGCCTTTTCCACATTTGTCTGAGTGGATTCCAGGCACTTTGTTAAAGCCGTGGGGAGCAGAGACAAGGACGCTCCTGCCCAGCACTTGAGAGCAGCTCCCTCACACAGGCCTCTCTTCCCTCACAGCGCTAGTGGCACTGCTGCACTCCATCCTCACAACCTCCCCGCTGGGAAGGAAGGAGCCCTCCCCCACCCCACATCCCAGGAGAGAACCCTGGAAGCCCAGCAGCTGCCAAGGCCCTGTGGTAACAGCCTAGCAAGGAGGCTGGTGTGGAACCCAGGTGTGAGTTTTAATAGACAAGATGCAGCCCCATGCCTGCCATCGACCTGTGCACTTAGGCATTTGTTTAGGTGAACAATTATCCTATGCAATTCTTAGGCATTTGTTTAGGTAAACAATTAAATGCACCTAGAGGGAGTTTTACAAGAAATACTTAAACTACTTGGAAATTTGCTAAAAATTAAGACATCTCCATTATTGTCAAGCCAGGGCTACACCGACAAATCGATGCTCTTTATATATAGAAAAAAGTTAACCTACAGTGTAGGTCCCTTCTTAAATGGATTTAATGGAATCCTAGCTTTAAAATAATCCTAGCTTTTAGTAAGACATTAGAAAAATTAAAAGTGAAAAAAAAATAAAGCTCAACAGAAAACAGAGGTGGGCACAGTGTGGCATACGCAAGCTGGGAGTGTGAAGACACATAGCTGGAACCTACAGTGCGTGTGAACCCATGTTAGAACAGCAATAACAAAATAGCATGGCAGCAGCGGGAGTTCAGAGGGCACCCAAAGAGAGGATAAGGGGATTGCAGTGTGACCAGCTGGCCCCTGGTTGGCTGTGGTGGCACATGACTGGGTGCATCTACTGAAAATCAGAAATGCACCATAAAGACAGCAGTCTTACTGTATATAAATTATATATATATATTACTCAGACCTCCATTATTCTGTGGGATTGCCAAGGTTGACTCCCTATTTTAGGTGGAACAACACACGAGTCTACAAAAGTCCAGTTATTTCTGAAGAAGAATAGGGGTATGAGCACTTGCCATGCGCATCAAAAAGGCTTATTGTAAAGCTCTCATTAAGACAGGGAAGAGAAACAGGCCTGGAAATAGACTTCCGCATCTGTGAAGCTGGTTCTTGACAGAGATAACATGAGGGTGGAAAGGGAAACACTGGAAAAACTATTTATCCATAGAAAAAAAAATAAATTTGGATTCCTACACCATGCAGAAAAATCAATTCCAGATGGATGAAGAACTTAAATATCAAAAAAAAAACCAAAAAACAAAAAAAAAACTGAAGAAAATGTAAGAGAATATCTCTCTGAGCTTGGAGTAGGAAAGAATTTATGAAGCTACCCCAAAAATGTGAAGCAAAGGAAAAGATAAGAGTATGGTTACATTAATATTCAAATTTTGTCTTTCACAAGTACGAAGACAGCCTGAAGTGGGGAGAAGATATTTGCCATTCATGCAACTGCCAGACTCTTGGCACCAGGATGCCAAAACACACTTAAAGGCCAGTAAGAAAATACCCAACAGAAAAAATGGGCAAAATTTGCCTCAATTTTTCTGATCTGCCTTTAACAAAAGTTTTTCTTACACAAGAAAAGTGGGCAAAATACACAAAAGCCCTGTGAGGCCTGGTTTACTGCAGCACGAGCAAACTGCCCGAGTGGGTACACCCACCAGCCCGCGCTTTCTCTAGCTGCTCCCACAGTCAACAGCACATTCTTGATTCTAAGGGAACTACCTACACTCCTACGAATCCAACAATTGCCAGAGGAAAAATATTTATTGAAGATGAGACAGTAAAGACAAGATGCTAATAGACAGACAGTGGGGAAGAGGCTGCTATTCACGGCCGAGGGTCTTAAGTTGGATGAAACAGGCCTTGTTCCCACTGCCCAGCCTGGTGCCAGTTGTTTCTTTTTCTTTTCATGCCTCCTAAGCTGCAAAGTCAATTAAAAATAAATAAAGCCACCATTTACTAGTACTTAGATATCCAGAATGCTGCTAAACGGCTCTGCAACGCTATCTCGTTCTCGCTTACTCATTTACGCATCGATGTTGATGAATACAGACAGTGATGGATTTAATTCTCACTTGTTGGCTTATTCATCTAACCCATTCATTCGTGGACAAACACACCATCTCCAGGACGAGGCAGCTGGGGTTTGGGGGGCCGATGGGAGACACAGCCCCTGTGTTCAGGGGGAGGAGGCCCTGTGCAGACCTCCACACATGAGCCACGAGCTGGGAAAGGAGACGCTCTGGCGTGTCAGGCAGGGAAATGACTGAATCCGGGGCACTGGGACCTTCTCCCTGAGGAGAGACAATCAGATGTCCCCTGAGACTTGAAGATGCGGGGAGCAGGCAGGATCAGCAGTCCTGGGTAAGGAGCCGCGGCTGAGGTCGAAGCCAATCTCTGGGGAGGAAGCATCTTGACGGAGGCATCGGCTGAAGAGGGAGCAGGGAGGAGCCTGGTGAGGAAGCAGCGTGGACACACCTGCGGGCTGCAGGTGCCTGCGCAGAGTTCTCAGGGGACCTGACAGGTGAAGTGTTTCCCCAAGGTTGCTCTGGATGAAGGGGAGGAAGGGGGGCCAGCGGAAGATGTTGTCATGGAACCCCAAGAACTGACAACATCTAGTCACCATGTGGGAAAAGGTCTGCAGTGTGCTGCCGGAACGGAGTGCCTGGAGGACTGGTCCATGTGCTAAGCCCGCTTGGGAGGAGGCAGGGAGGGTCTCGAGGGGACAAGCGGAGGGCACGGGAGGTCACAGGGACCTGGGTCAGATCAGGTTCCGTGGTGTGGGGAGAGGCAGGGGAGACGAAGGCAAGAGCGGGACAGAGGCGGGGGCCGCCTGGGCCCCAAGAGTGAAGGCCAGCTGGGCTCCCCACAGGACTTCCGAGAAGAGGGAAGCGATTCCGTGGGTTCCTGTGCTGTTGAGAGAGGCTGGCTGGGGGCACAGAGAGAGGAGAGGAGGCGGGCCTGGAACACATGTGTGGGACACGCGCCTGAAGGGAGGAAGGAGGGTGCGGAGCCCTGGGGGTCTGGGGCAGGGGGCTGTTTCCTGGCTGGGTCTCATGAGAGCACCAGCATGGGAGACGGGAGGACAGAGGAGCAGGAAGGTCAGGGAGCGGGTGCAGGGGCAGGACCCAGCTGGGGCCGCTGTTCTGCTCTGCAGCATCCCCAGGTGCCCATGCTCCTCGGCTCCCAAACAAGGCCTCGTGGTGGGCAGGGACCCTTTCACAGACCAGGAAAGCGCTGAGCGGAGTCAAGAACCCGCCAGAAGCCAAAGCACTCACTGGAGAGTTGGGTTTGAACCCTGACCCACCTCTGTAAAGCCACGCTTCTGAGGACTATCTCAACCTGCCCCTTCAAGCTGTAGACAAAGCAGCTGCTGCCAACGCCAGCCAGACAGAGCAAGGTCTTCTTGGTACTGACACGGCCTGGTGGGCCCGGGAGCTACAAGCAGAGGGTGAGAAGGGCTTTCCCCAGGCAAGAGGCAGCAGGGAGCCAGAAATCTTTAGCACCGGGGGTTACTTTGTACAAAATGGAGAGTCTGTGTCTGCTTTGCCTTTTTTTTTTTTTCCTAAAGACAAAACACGCAGCTTAACATAGGAGCCGGGAAACTACTCCATACTTAACAATCTGGAGGAACCTGACAGACAGCTGAAAGACCTAAGCAGCTGACAGCATTCTTCACACTTCATGGGGGGAAATGAAGATGGATGTCGCAACTACGCAGGAATAACTTAACGTCAGATCAAAGATCCCCTCGATCCTGTGAAACGGCAGGTCTTCCACGCCAAGAACACCGAGTAGACTTTACTCTGGGGAACGCGCCATCGCACATGTTCTAGTGTCGCTGCTTTAGAGCAATACCTGTCAACCCCACCTAGCGATATGTAATAAGGGAGGGGAGGCAATCAGGTGCATGGCTGGTAGAGAGGGTCCTCGGTGCCAGGTGTGTGCTGGCTCTGACCCCAGTCTATCGGCCTGTCCTGCGATGTCCCGAAACAGTGACCTGAGCATATTTGCTTTCATCTCCAATCCCGCTGCTAGAAAACAGTTCTACTTTTGAATGTGGGGGAAACCGAGGCTCAGACAGACGAGGTCACATGCCTGGAGTCACAGGGGAGAGGTGGGGAATGGCTGCAGCTGCCCCTACACATGCACCTGTTGGCAGAAACAGCAGGACTCCAGGACACAGCGGTGTCACCCCGCAACAGCTCCCTACCCCTCGCATAACACACTGATGTTTTCTGACTCGGCTTCTTTCTCCCTTCTCTTTTCATACAGGTTTCCTGGCCCACTGACGGGCGCCGGCCCGGAGTCTGAAAAACACCACAGCTCAGTGACACCCACCATTCAACATGGCATTTCTCTGCGACAATGCACTCTGTGTTCTAAAAGGTTAATCCACAAAAGGACTTCTAGGACACCACCTATTCTCCGGCCAGCGCGCGTCACCAGGCTGCTAGCTGGGGACACAAGTCGAGGCTCAGGGGGACTCTTCGACGCGAACTAGCTCTGGCGGGCGACGCGTCCAGAGACGATGCCCCGCCAAGGACAGGTGCGCACCAGGGCACGACTTCAGGGTCTGTGGGGCTGCTGGGGACGTGTCACACCTGTCCCGGTGCTAGGGCTGCCGGACGAGGCCCGCCTGTGCCATCGCCTTCCCTCTCCTCAGAGGCCGCGGAGCAGGCAGTTTCAGGCCTGAAAGGCTTTCACGGCTGGAAAGCGAGAGGCCTGTCTGTTGACAAGCCACGCAGGGAGGGGAGATACTGTGCTGCAATATTTACACTTTGATTAAATGTCCCTCTCAGGATGTTTTGATGTGGTTTTCATGTGATAAAGGAATTTACTTACACCTCAGGACTTGGCTTATTCATTAACCAAGTGAAACCCAGAAGAAACGGCAGGGCCCGGGGAGAGGATGAGCCTGCAGCCCCTCGGCAGCCAGGTCGGGCTGAGCTCTCTCACATGCAAGGTGAGTCACTCCTTGCCATGGGGGAGGGGGGGGCGAGGTGGGGGGAGTATCAGGCACCCAGGGCGGCCTCTCTCAACCTGCTGAGGAAGGAGTCACAGAGATTGCAGATAAGCCTCTCCACAGGACAGCTCTGTCTGCGGCTGCCTTTAACCCGGCCAGGCCACGCCACCCTGCTGGTCTGGAGCTACTCAGCGCTCAGGCACCCGTGACCTCACCACCAGGCCCCCTCACCCTGCCTTCATCTCTTCCCCACCCCCCGGCCCTGCAGCCCCTTTTGCAGCTGGGAACATCTTAAAATCCACACCAGACATGCACTGGCCTCTCCAGTGTCCCCAGGACACCCCACGTATGATCTGCTTCCACCAGAAAGGTCTAAGCAAATGCCAGTGCAGCCTCCATGAACACGTGGGTTAGCACCGCCGAACACGCAAGGGACCTAGTGACCGTGGGGGCAGCATGCCCCCGCCTTGCACAGAGACTCTGCGGAGAGAATCGTAAAGTCACGGATGGAATGGCATCTGCTCTTCAGACTGCAGGTTACCTTGGGACGATGAAATGTATTTGTTTTAACTGGCAGTGTTTGTTTCCAGAAAAGAGGTACACAGAAGTATCACAACTTCCCCAATGGGGGAAACAAACAATGACAAAGCTGGTTTTGTTTCCACACCAATCTGACTCTTTGCCCTTGCCAGGTGACAGGACTGATCTATTTCACAGGTGTGTCCTACGTGTGGACTGCACACCCAGACCCTAAAGAGTGCCAAAGGCCTTAAAAAGGCAACATGACGCCAAGAAAAAACCTGGTTGATTTTAAACTCCCAACCCATCTTGGCAGTTGGCACGTTCATTGCACACTTGTATTCTGCTCTCCTTTTTAAATTACCATTGCCATACATATACAGTTTGGAGGAAAATAAAGACAATGCGTTTATTCCTTCCTAAAACAGAAAGAGGGAGAAAGGCAGACAGAGAGAAACAGGAGGGGAGGGGAGGGTGAGTCAGCAAAAAAGCCCAGAGTGAGATTTTCCCTCGTGCTTTCAGAAGGTGGTGACGCCCCCCAGTTCAGAGAAGTAGCAAGTTCTTCACCGTTCCTGCACATTCACAGGATCTGTGAAATGTTTTGCCAGTGGGAGAATAAGGAAGATTATTTTTCCCCACTGTTATACATGTCGCTCAACTTCCCATCTCAAGTTGTTAACATGTCGGAATCATTCTGCATTTTCATCGTGTGATCTACAGCCTAAGGAGAAATCACTGTTAGTCTCTTTGTCTGCCTGGACACGCGAGGCAAAATCAACTGCTCAGACTGAAGAGTCAGTCTTGCATTTCTAAAACATTCATGTGAAAATCCGTGACCACATCAGCAAGGGTCACGCTGCTCACTGTGAGGTATTTGGGTATTTGACAACATTGTATCTGCAGATGTCCAGTAACCACAGGTGTCCTACGGTAGCCAGTACTCCACTGGGAAACCGAAATGGAAATGGGAGATTGAAAAATGACTGTCAGAAGTCAGGTGCCTGCACAGTACACAGACCGCTTCCTGCCTGCTAACGACACGTTCATGGCTTTCAAAAGATGCTCTCTACGTTTCTTCTTCCCTAGACATATCGCACCATCCTTAAATTGTAGTTCTGGAGCCCCACATTTGGCTCCTCTGACCTAAGCGAAGACTCACTTCTATAGCACATGGTACCATTCTTAGGCCTCGCGGAGGTTCGGCTAACGAAGGAATGTGTTTTCCAAGCCTTTGTGTCGTGCCATGATCTTGATGAAGACAAGAACGAGAGCAGCTTGCCTTGCTGGAAAGCACCTCAAACCATGTCTGCTAGAAAGAGAGCAAGTCGGACCTGCTCCTAAGGCTGCAGCTGGGCCGCTCCCGACCGCAGCGAGGAGGTACCTGGCAAGTATGACACTCAGCAGGACAGCCCGTCACCTGACTCACCAAGTGGCTTTGGCCATATAAGAAATACCATGTCTTCAGCCACTGACTCCCCTGGATTTGACTGGGGTGACAAGTCACCCAGGACTCTCCTTCCAGCGACACAGCGGACAGAACTGGTGGACATGTCACCATGCAGGCAGAGGCATGTAGAATACAGAAGCCAAGTCTATCTCGTGCCCCACCCCGCGTGGCCGGCCCAGCGCTGAGCGAGCTTGCTGGGAGAGAAGGTAGAAACGAGCCCCACCGACTCCAGGGTTGCCAGGCAACATGCCACCTCTCATTAAAGCCAGGCAGGTCTGAGGCTCCTCAGAGGCTGGCTGGAATGCTGGCCCTGCCTCTTGCAAGCGCCCGAGTGTCTCCTCCCTGGCACATTCCCTCCCCACCTCACGCGCGAGGGGGACGGTGGCAGGAAGCAGCCCAGAGTCCGACGAGGTGAGCAGTGCATGCCCAGCTGACATGCTCTCTCGCTGCGTCCAGTCACATATGACCACTCTAGCGCTGCCGCCAGAGGGGCCCAGGCAGACTTCAGCCTGGCTCCCTGCAGCCCCGATGACACGTTGCTTGGAGGATCTGAGGGTAGAACAGTTGCTTCAAGATTCCACAGATTCTCACAGACACCGCACAGAGCCTGGCAGTGGGGTGAGTATGCGGCTCCGGGGGCAGTGTGACCCTGGCTGCCCCCCGCCCCCAGCCCCTCCGGGCAGCTCCTCCCAGCTCCAAGCAGAGGGGCTCTCTGCAGCTCATTCTGGGGAAACACTGGAGTGCATGCGGCTCCTGAGGGGGAGGGGTGGGGAGGCTAAAGGTGAAAATAGCTTCTCATCAAAATGATCCTCCAAAATGCCCTTTGCTGGTGCTGCGCTGGGGTCCAACATGGCAGTTCAGCAACCAGCTGAGGACCCGCGGCTGGCCCTCCTGCACCCCTGGCGGACGGCCGGCTTGCACACTAGGACGCGCGGCTTCTCAGGGGAATGTGCAGGCCTGGGACTCCCGTGGGAGAAGCGGATCCTTATCTGCCCTTTCATCGCTTGATACATACTTTCCCCGAGCGGAGCGTCAGGCAGAACCAGTCTCACTACGGAGGAAACTTCCAAAGGAGCGCGCTGGAATGCGCACGAGATGGAATCTTATGATGGGGACACCCTACCTGGTGCCCGGCCTCCGCCAGCGCACACCCCAGCCGCCGCTCTGGAGACGAGGACCTGGCTTCAGCCATTTTCTAGCACCGCGATGTCTCCAGGAGAGAGGACCTAGCACGGCTATTTCTCTCTGCTTCCAAACGGCCCCTGACTACAAGCCGCTGAATGAATATCCGCGGCTTAACTTCCTGAAGCATGGATTTTACTGGAGAGCAGGAAGGAAAAGATAAATAATTAATCTGGTCATTTAAAACACTTTAATATTAAAATAAAATGGATGTATTCTAGAGTAGAATTTTTTTTTCCAGTTGCAAGAATGGCTTCAATAAAACATGAGACATGCAGAGAAATTCCAAGTTTGCTCCCTTCCTCCCCCCGTAGGCCGCCCCCCCAAGTTCTTGAGAGTTCCTAGGTGCCTTCCCTTGGGGTTTGGGTAGTTGGTGAAGGTGCAGGAATGACCTCCCCCGCCTAGGCCTTCAGTAAGGGCTGTCAGCGGAAGGACAGCCCAGCTCTTGTGGGAGAGTGAGGTGGGGACCCTGCCTTCTCTGTGTGGCAGGGCGATGTGAGTGTCAGGTCTGCACAGGCTGGTTTACACAAGACAATTTGTATTCTGGCTCCACCAACGCTCCTCACAGAGCTCCTGGGAGTTCTCTGAGGTTAGAGCAATCCAGGAGCTGGCTGACTGGTGTGAGAAAAGTGTAATACGAGATCTGTTTTCTCCAGCAAAGGTGACGGAAATGGATGCATGGCATAGAAGCAAGGGAAGCCAAGGCTCTCCAAGCTGGGGAGGGGAGGGGGGTGTCAAGCGTGTGCAGCTCAAACACAAGCACTGAGAGGGGGATCGCTCCGCACCCTCGGCCTCGCCACACACCCGTGGACATGACAGCAAGGGGGTAGTTCTGGCCCGCATATACGCGACACAACATATGGGGCTCGTTTGTCATTCTGGAGACAGAGAAGCAGTGCCCCTGCAGAATCCGGGAGGGTGGGGGCAGCAGGGGTGGAGCGTGCTGAGACTTCCTGCCATGCATGTGCTCCGCTGTCCTCACTGAACAGAGCAGAAAACCCAAGTCCGGTAAGTGACGTGCCCGAGGTCATCCAGCAGGCTTAAGAAGAGAGCGTGGCATTTAAAATGAAGGTGCTGCTTGGGAATGAGGTCAGGGCGGCCCCAGCACTGGCCACCCACTGCTCTGCCGGCTGCCTGCCCTGGCAGGGAACACGGCCCAGGGGCAAGCTGCTGCTGTGCTCTGTCTTCAGCAGACAGGCCGCTGGTATGGCGAAGGGGCTGCGTGAAGGAGAAGAGGCTTAACGATGCCCATCTCTTCTGACCTAACAATGCCTCTCTTAGGAAAGCCCTCCATAAAACAAATTGACACGAGGGCTAATTTTCACTGCACAAAGATGTTTAAAGATATATAAATATACTTTAAATCCACGAGCATAAATTAAAAAGGTTAAAGTAGGGGACAGCTAAACAAGTATGTAATTCAGTCATTAAAAATTATCTTCTTGCCAGGCGTGGTGGCGTGTGCCTGTAATCGCAGCTACTTGACAGGCTGAGGCTAGGAATCACTTGAGTCTCTGGGTACAAGACTACCCTGGGCAACATAGTGAGATCTAGTCTCAAAAAAATAGCCGGGCATGGTGGCACATGCCTGTAATCCCAGCTATCTGGGAGACTGAGGCCAGGATCACATGAGTCCGTGGGTTCAGGACTACCCCGGGCAATAAAGGGAGACCCAGCCTCTAAAAAAATGTTCTTCAGGCCGGGCACGGTGGCTCGTGCTTGTAAGCTTCAGCCTATGAAGCGGCCGGGGCTAGGGATCGCGGTTCGAGTCCCGCCTGGGGCCCGGAGCGAGACCTAGTTCCAAAACAAATAGCTGGGCGTGGTGGCGCACGCCTGTAATCCCAGCTACCTGGGAAGCTGAGGCTGGGGATGGCTTGAGTCCGTGGTACCCCAGGCAATGTGAGCCTGCGGGTCCATGGGCAAAAATAGCAAGACCTAGTCTCAAAAAAAAAAAAAGGAAAAAAAATGTTCTTCAAGGGGACAATAATTAAGCAATGAATAAATTATTGCGATATTTGCGAAAAAGTAACTTGCCTGCCTACTTCAGAGGTCACTGTATTGATTCATTCAACAAATATCTGCTAACCACCTGCTACACATCAGGGAGTTTAGGCACTGAGGATACATTGACATAGAATCTTCGCCCTCCTGGGTGATGTTTCTCTCAGCTGAGTTCACTTTCACATAGTGATGACACAGTACGCTCATGATACCAGCACTTTTCGGTGTTAAACAACAGTTTAAAAAGTAAAAGCAAAACACCTGACTTCTTGGCATTTCCACTCTAGTGACAGAACACTGTCAGGAAACAAGAGTCAAACCTCTGCATGTATACCTTTTCGCTATGGAGATGGGAGATGCAATTTTAGGAAAAATGGTCAGAAACGGTCATCCTGATTGGCTGCCAAGTACAAACACAAGACTCACACTTAACGTCGAATTTGAGAGGAACAAGTTATTTGTGCATGTAAACATATTCCGTACACTATCTGGGACATAATTAAGTTAAGCAAGACCTGGCAACCCTACTTACTCCTAAGGTAGCGCGAGCAAAACTCATTCCTAAGGGAGTCCTTAACATTTCCAACTAGGACACCAAAGGCAGGAAAGATAAAAGAATAACTGATAGTTGTTACTACAGAAAAATGCAAAGCCTTGGTGCAGTACAATGGACAGTATTAAGAAGTAGACAATACATTGGGACAAATGATTACCAAAAAAAAGCAAATTTAACGCTTTAAGCTTTGGTTTCTTCTGTAAAACAAGGGGTAATAATAGTTGCTGCAATTACAGAATTGTTAGGAAGATTTCAGAGCAGTGTCTAATGTTTAGTTACTAAAGGCTCACCAAAAGCTAGAAATTAATAATAGCCATAATAAAGGTATAGTTACAAATCAACAAAGTACACAATTCCCTAAATGAGAAGACCCCATTAAACTTTTCTAAAATACTTGGAGTGCCTACTTTGAGGAAGCATATACGTAAGCTTGAATGACATCCTTGCATCAGGATCCCCCGGTGGACTTATCAATTACAGAAGAGGAGAAATATGAGGCCACCCCTGAACTCATTAACCATCAAAGGAAACATCAGTAATGATGGGCTAAGCTGACATCACGTTTCTCCTGGTGACATGTGCCCAAGACCACCTGCCAAAGATGTTCATTCTGAATCTTAATGAGACAGACAAGTCCAAACAGAAGGACACTACTGCAAAGCCACAGGTGGTCAGAACAACAGAAAGAATGTCAATGTTTGTCAGAGTTATAAAAAACAAGAAAAGATCAGGGAACTATTTCAGATGGAAGGAAAACAAGAGCTATGATGCCTAAATGTAACATGTGAACTTGATGGGCTCTTGGATCAAAAAAACAAAGCCAAAAAAAAAAACAAAAACTGTAGGAGACATTTGAAGAGATATGATTACAGCTTGAATATCATATCATATTAAGGTCACATATTTCCTGCAATGGAAAGAGGTGCTACAGATGCACATACTCATATCTGTGTATTAAGGATGGTATGTAAAAAGGCAGGCAAGTGAAACCAATGTGACAGAACATTGCCAACTAACTTTTGAAATATTCCACACATTGGAAGGAATTAACAATAAATAAATAAATGAATTAGAAAAGGCATGAAATTCATCTGCCAAAAAAAATTTTTTTTTCCTCAGTAAGCAAACAAATTGGTAAAAATGGTTTTAAAAAGATAAATACATGATACTGAATAGATTACAAATTGATACAATCTTTGGGGAGGGCAGTTTGGATGAGAAGTTTGGATTTTTAAACTATTTTTAAAAACAATCCTCTGACGCAATCATTCTATGGACAAAGGTCAAATGAAATTCCAGAGCCTGGCACTTTTGTGCATGGAATTCCTCCTTCCACAAAACATTCCTCGCCCAAAGATGGCTGACAGCATCACAGTGCTTACAGTATTAAAAAATGAAAAATAACGTTAAAGTTCTACCATCAGAAAGAACATCGTTCAGTAAGTTATAGAATATGGACTTCGTGGCTCACTTAACTACCGAAACCAGTTCAAACATTCTCATAGAATGTAAACAGGTAAAAGAAATTCTCACAACTATTAATGAAAAAACAAAACCTGAATCCTTATCTATAACACAATTACAGCCACATAAAATAAAGAGACAAAATTTCCTGGAAGAAAATGTACTAGAATGGTATCAAGATAACTTCTGGGTGGCCACTTTTTTCTCCCTGTATAGGTATAGGTAACAGTTTTCCTATATTAAACATAAACAACAAAAAGAATTGAGGTTCTCATGCTGGGAACACAGTGAGGTTTCTTGTTTTGTGGTTGCCCAGCAAGATGATCTGAAAGCTCGGAACATGGGGTACAGGGAAAATGGGGTCCCAGTGCGCACGGCTGTCCAACACCAGGAGAGAGCCCCAGTTAAACAGACTTTTCAAGTGACCTTGGTGCAGCCAAGTTTTTGAAATTTATGGAGGAAGATTTTAAGTCATGACTCTGTTTACCCCCGGTATTATCTATAAGCTGAAAAACTATATATTAAAGGAGCTGATTCAATGTCCACAAAGACCAAATAAAATGTCTTTGCAGAGGAGCTGTCTCAATATTTTATTTAATTAATATGGTGTTTGGTTATAGCTCAGCCTAAAAGTCCTAGTCTAGACTGAACTAAAATCCCACAACCCGTTTCATTTATACCTGTAGGCTTAAGATAACAAGTTAACACAAACTGAATGGGAATCGCTGCATGAATTTTGAATGTATGTAAATCCACTCTATCACTGATTACGATCTAATAATTTTTCATCTATCACAATATAATTATCTCAAGCAGATAATTTCCAAAAGCTGACAGAATTAAAAATTATTCTTGGCTACAAAAAAATTATTCTGAGAAACCAGAAGGCAAAGTTTTTTAAAAAGGTAACATTTCTGAATAAGCTAAGTTATATGGAAAATTATTCTGAGAAATAAAACAAACTTCTCTGGGAATTTTACCTCCTTGGACTGACCTCTTGAGAAAACCATGCCCATTAAGAACCTCTTCTGCAAGGTTATGGCAGGTGAGATGTATGCTAAACAGCCTGTCTGAGACGCTGCCTGAGTGCAAGGTAAACAACGTGTCCATCTGTTTGGGCCTTCCTGCTGGTCCCCACGTGGCACCCAGAAACAAACAGGCCGCAAGGGTGGGCAATACCGCTTCCCAGCCCTCATCCTGGAAAGACCATCAAGTTAGCCGTGTTCACTCACAGAAAGATCAGCGTGATTTTCTGAGTTACTGGACTGTCAGTGGAGAAAGGCTTTATTTAATAAATGTGTAACTTATTGCACAATTATTTAGTAACGTTCCTGCAGCTCTAAAGATTGTTTTAATTGTCATGGCAAATGGTAAAGCAGTGTAATTATCAAGCTCTTTGCATGTGCTGGGATATCTGGGGGTTCCCAAATTTCAAACCTAGTCACCTATCAAGCAAGAGATATCAAATGGGTATCAAATACTAAGGATAAACTCCTATCATCACTACTATTTAAGACCCACAACTAAGAAGCTCTAGTACTTGGTCAAATGCTACCAATATCCAAAAGCATCTAAAATTTATCGCTTTTCTAATATGTGCTATACCATACCAGTGCTAAGGCAAAAGGTATCAAGCCAAATTACAGAGACTTCTGTAACTGGAACCAAAAAGAGCCTACAGAAGCTACTGTTCGGGGTAGAAACCTACTTAATATAAATAAGTGCATTTTCCCTAGTCCTTCCTTGGTGAGGTTTGTTTTCATTTTCATTTGTGAAGGAACAGAAATTTTGGATTTCTTAAGCAGAGAAGGAAGAAGATGGCTAGGTGTCCTGGTGATTTCTGGTGCCTACGAAGTGGGCTTCTCCACACACAGAGCTGAGATACATGACATTATCACGCTGGCGTAGCCTGTTTTCTTTCAGCAGCAGGATCTAAATCCTCACCCAGAGCAAACCAACAAACAAAAAACATGCACGCAAAGTTGTGACAAGAATGACTGGCAGAAACATTTCTGTTCAGGGTTATCAATGTAACCTACTTAGTGCTGCTGAGGGCATTTCAAGCACCTCTGAACCCAAGGCTCTCCCCAGAGGAGGGGAGGGGCGGGGAGCAGAGGATTCATCCATCTGTTTTTGAAGGAAAAGAAAGGTCAGGGTCATTTCCACGCACGGAGTATGAGCTCCGCCAAACAAATTTCAACAGAAAGCTGCTGGAAAAGAGTGAAGCTACATATTCTCCTAAAGTGCAAAGTACTACTACCCAGGATAGCCCTGTGGCTCCACCAGCACACACATAATCTCTGACTTAACCTGCAGGGCATTTTTCTAGCATTTCAACAAACACGAGGCAGAAAGCATAAAGGCTGGGGAACTATGCAGGGATAATTGCCTTTGCAGAATCACAAATTACTGAGGGCTTTGAGACAATTTAATGAAGAGGATGAATCTATGTGGCTAGGAGAGGTGGAGGAGGGAAGAGAAGACCAAGGCCCAAAAGAGAGAGAAAACAATCGCTTTTTTCAAATGACAAACAAGGAAAACCAAATCGGCAGCTGGACCTGGTTTCTTCCCGTACATCCTGCTGGCCCAAGGCCATGCCAGGTCCCCACTGACGGGCCAGGACACGGATCAACCACCTAGCCACCACCGTCCTGGGACACACGGTTGACTCTGCTATGCAGAGTCACCTAGTCAAGCTGGCTCTTCTGTTCTGCTAGTCCTGAAGGAAGAACAAGAGAAGAAAATGAATCTTATGGAACAAGAGGACATGGAGAACAGAACTGAACCCAGAGGGAGAAAGTATTCCCTAAAGTCAAAAGTCCTGCGCACCACCCTACTATGACTAGTGGCCCCATAAAGGTCGTTTCTGGATCATGTGTCCTGTTAAGAGTTCCAAGAACACGTCAAAATCAGGTCAAAATCAGATCACGAGGTCTTAGTCTTCTGTTACCGCCAATCTATGCAAGTGTTTCCATTAAACCTGATGAAAAATATTAAGCTAGATTCGAAATTCCCTGCTCACCGAAACCCTCAAGCACACTGCTTGCTTATCACCGTGAGCTGACACGGAGCGATAAGGCGAAGGTCCCGTTATCTTTTAAAGGTCAAGGATGAAACAGCTCAGCCTCTCGGAGGGACACGAGTTATGCTCGGCACCAAAATGTGTCCACAGAGAGGGCCAGGCCACCCCATTCCCACTGCTGAGAGAACCCAAGGCACCTCTTACTTGAGGGCTCATTTAAGAAAAGTACTGAGGCAGCAGGCAGATGCTAGCACTAGGCAGCGAGGCGGCTGGCATGCACCACCTCACACAAAACATAAGCGTGAATCAACGCTCTGCAACCAGGATGGAATTGAGACGGAGATGTGCTTGGCTCGCCTCTGCCCCCTGGAGCATTGGGGTTAGCAATTTAGATCCAAGTACCTAGAGGGCTGAATGCATCTGCAAAGGAATTTTGAAAAGCCTCTGGGATCTAAATAACGAGTGATTTTCTTTCTCCCTTCTGGAAGGCTTAAGTTAAAAGGCCACTAATTGTATATTAAACCCTGTGAGACGACCTTACCTTCCATGCTGCCAGGTGGAGCTCCTACGTAGTGGAGCACTTCCCAAGCATCCCACTGGCGCTTAATGTGGCCAGAGGCCCTTCATCTCCTTGCTCTGCTCACTGGTCCGGGAGGTCCACCTCACAGAGGCTGCCACCAAGGGGCCTCCACCAGGAAGAGGCTCACTGATACGCAACCAAGGCTAAGCAAAGTGCTGGCCCAGCTTCGTCTTCAGGGAAGCAGCCCTTAGCCACGCGAGCCTGGTTAGGGGCCACACGGACACAGTGCAAGAGGGCCTGGGAACCAGCCCTGCAAGTCAGTGGCCTGTGGAACCCCAAGCAGACCTGCTCTGTCCACTCCATTGCCTCACCTCGGGCACTTCCCTTTTAATCCACACCTCGGGCACTTCCCTTTTAATCCACACAGCTCTGTAAAATGGCCTTTCCAAGTGGACCCAGCAATGAAAATGGTCAACTTTCTAAGTCTTTCCTTTTGCTTGTAATCTAGTAGCTGAAAATGCTTTTCTTCCAGGAGCACTTA
>PVHY01007355.1:18257-68102 GCA_004024945.1 Uropsilus gracilis
CTTGAGTCTGTGGAACCCCGGGCAATGAGAGCCTGCGGTTCCACAGGCAAAAACAGCGAGACCTGGTCTCAAAAAAAAAAAAAGAAGAGCCACAGAAAAGGAACCCGGAGAGCAACGCTACACACCTGCCCTGCAAGAGGCCCTGCTCTACCTGCCTCCAAGTCACTCTCAGAAATTAAGCAGCACAGGAGCAACAGGTCACAGGAGCTCAGGGCCTCACCCAGGAAAAGAACATTTACCAGGTATCGGAAGAGACCAAGCGGCCAAACAACGAACAACTGAACATCAACTTCACCAACCAACAAATCGCAGAGAGAGGGGAAGCGGAGTGATCGGAGCGGGAACGTGGAGAGGGCAGAAGGTAGGGCCATACATCAGGGCATCAATTAATGCACAAATGTGAGAAATAAATAAAATTAATTGTAAAAATAGATAAAGTGAACTGCTGAGATGAAGGCCTCCTGGGCTGCCATCGGGCTGATACATCAGACAGAACCAAGCACCAGACACACACCCACTTTATCTGCAGCTGAGCACAGGTGGGACGAGGAGCCCGTTCCTGCTGTGCGTTCTGGTCTCTCTGTATTCATAGCACATCTCGTGAGCGCTGTCACCATGCGCTATGAACCGCCCGAGGTGGCTGGGAGACGGCACGGCCTTTCCGACAGCTCACCGAGAGCAAAGTCTGCTCTTGACTTGACCCTGCACAGCTTCCTTGCTGCCTCTCACCTACTCCCTCACCAGACTGTGTGCTGGCTTCTTCCGATGTGTTGAATCCAACATGTGGTCTTGCTCCCTCTTCCCACTGGTGGGTGACATGAGCTCACAGAGAGGGAGTTCAACCAAAGGGCTTTAAAAACAGCTACCCAACTTCACAGCCTTCAAGAGAGAAGCCCTAACTCAGGAAGAACCGCAAAGACGCTCCACTACCGTGCGGCTGGGAGA
Organism: Uropsilus gracilis; assembly: GCA_004024945.1. Lineage (NCBI taxonomy): Eukaryota > Metazoa > Chordata > Mammalia > Eulipotyphla > Talpidae > Uropsilus > Uropsilus gracilis. The sequence goes on from PVHY01007355.1 coordinate 19,203, forward strand.
GTGTGTGACTCAGTTCCCCTGAGACGGCTGAGCACACACGGTGACACTACATAAAGGAATAATGACCTGCTATCCCATCCCACCAGGCCTGGTGTCACCAGGCAGCAGGGTTTCTGGTGCGGGAGAACACACACACGTGCTATGACAGACGAGGTGGAAAAAGGCCTGCTGTCCCGATGCTGACCCAGAAACACCAGTGTGAACTCTGAGAGAAAATGTCCCTGGCTCTGTCTGCAGCGAGGGCTCAGGGGCCACAAGCCATCCAGCACCCAGTCGTGGCCTTGAAACGCCTTTCCCCCTGGACGGTAATCAGAGCTCCGTGGAGAAGTGCTGGTTCCAAGTCCGGGGCAGAAAAGATACAAGATGAGCCTGGAACATCTTGTCACAGCACAGGACGAGTGGAAGGCTCCATGCAGAGGCGCTGGCTTGCAGAGCGGAGACAAATGGATTATTCCCGAGGGCCAGAATTGCGACGGAACCGCACTGACAACGCCTCTGTGCCATTACGTCCAGGAGCTCACAATGATACTGAGACAAAATCACTCAAGGGCCAACACTGCAGAGTTCTAGCAAATGGACTCGCTTTTTTAAAAAGCTGCAAACAAAAGGCAATAGTCAAATACATATCTGCTTTCCCTAGTCCCATGGGAAAGCACACAGTAGATCTGTGAAAGTTTCCTTTCATGGGTGCATTCTAAAAAATAAAGGGAAAAAGAAGGCCAGAATGACAATATCACCATACTGCAGCCTCTAGTGAATCAATGAATGTAGGTTGAGCCTTAATGGCCGTCAGATCACAAAATGAGAGCTAGCAGACACTTGGTGCACACACCGCCCACCAAGTTGTACCACTGCTTGGTCAACTCCTATTCAGATCAAGCCTTTAGACTAATCAAGCAGCTTACCAGGAACAGCACAGAATATATCAATCAGCACACGGGGTTCAATCACCCAGTCTCTTCACCAAGAGAAATACAGAGCAAGAAAGACAGAGAGGGAGGGAAATGGAGAAAGGGAAAGTAAGAGTCACAGACATTTCAACCTTCACCAAGTGTGGCCTTTACATGGTGCCTTGCTCTAAAGGAAAAAGGGCAACTCACAACAGTTGTAACTGGGAACTTACCTGTGATGACTGAATATTAAGAGATTATGGATTTACTTTTATAACAATGCAATAATACGGTCGCTGTGTCTTTAGAGGAAGAATGTCTCTCTGAGAGGGCTACCCTGAAATACTTACCTGTGAGTGGGATACAGTATCTTAGAATATGCTTCAAAATACAACAAAAAGGGAGAGAGATGGCATCAGCAGAGATGAAACAGAATTGGCCGTGACAGAGTTGGAAGAGGGAGGGAGGACCCAGTGGAGTTCACTAATTTCTTCTGTTATTTCCCTGGGTTTTTAGAAAAGTTTTCCAAAATAAAAAGCGCAGCTAAAAAAAAAAAAAAAAGCAAAAACAAATAAACAAAACAAAACAAAGCGCAGCCAAACCTAAAAGCAGCCAAACCTAAAAGCGGTGCCCAGGCCCCCCCGCCGGCCGCCCCTCGTGAGCCCTCCAGAGTGCCTGTGACTCCCTGGTGATGTCTCCTCCCTGGAGAGCACACCTCTCTGGCCTAATTCCCCGAATGCTTCCCTGAGGTAAAAGGTTATCGGGACAGCCTCCTTATTTTTGCTGCTTTTCAGCTCTGTGAAGAGTGGCTATTGAAGCTGTGACCCCAACATGGGCAGTGCGTTTGTCTCTAACATGGGCAGTATATTTGTTCAGAAAATGTAGGCATTGCCATTAGCTGTGTCTGAAAAACAGAGGCTAAATAGGATATGGGTACTTTTACTTTGCTGCACATCCTGGGTGGGGAAGAGAAAATCTATCACCAAGAAGGTGTGTGAGGGGAATTGGAGCCTTTGGCTTTTAGGAGGAAAAAAGAGAGAAAAGGGAAAGGAGGAGACTGGAGGGAGAGACTTTGGGGGGGGAGAGAGACATAAGAATTGCAGGCCAGTAGCCCGAGTGACTAGGGTGGGCAGAAGCCCCCTGGAAGAATGAGCTGGAGGAGGCAAGGAGTCATGTGGCCAGCAGAAGAGTGGCCAGTGTGAAGACTGTGGCAACCGCAGCAAGGCGGCATAGTGAGCTGGTACCTGGAGACGGCCAGGGATCTGGGAAGCTGATTTGGGGGTCAGCATTTGTTGAAGAAGTTTGAAGAGCCTTGGAAAAGCGGAGCAGCTCAGAACACTGGAGATTGAAGAAGGAAAGAGAAGATGCTGGAGAAAAACTGGACTTGGCAGCGTGCCTGCCTCAGGTTTTGAGGGGCAATGACACATCATGGACATGTGTCTTTGGGACCTTTGGGACTAAAAATGGTGACCGGGGTGAGATAACTGGCCACTTGTAGCTTTAAGGACTTTTCGTTTTCCCTGTTAATTCCCTTGTAAATAAAACCCTGCTGTTAAATTGCATTCGGACAGGCAACTGCTACATGAGGGTGGTATGAACCTGAGGGAACCTGGGTGGCAGAAGCTGCATTTTAAAAATGCCACTTTTTTCCTGTGGCCTATTGGTTAGATGGGGACCCGATTTCACTGTAACAACGTAGGTTGACAAAATGAAATAGTCCCTTTTCTTTTACTACATGAAAAACAAAGTAAAATAGAGCGCTTGACACACATAGACTGGGCGTCCCCCCACACTCCCAATAAAGAGGTCTAAGCGTCAGCTCAGACATCTCCACCGGAGTTTGGCTCCCAGGGAACTTTTACACACAGAGTTCAGGCAAAAAAACCCCCAGCCAATGGACCCCCAGATCCAAGTGCTGCAGCTGTTCTCTGAAGACAAACCAGAGTTGCCAGAAACTCAGGGTCCTGCAGTCCCCAACCCTCCACCCCCTCCAGTCTGGCGGGCAGCCGGCAGGTGGCCAGGTCTGGAAAGTCACACATCCAGGAATCAGGTGACAGGGGAAGGCCACCAGAGGCCGTTCAGAGTACGTATAGACAAAGGCGGGGGGATAAGTCCAAGATAAGTGAAGCCTCGCAGGTGAAGGCAGGAAGGCCCAACACCAACACTACAGAGATCTATACCCACACGTCAAGCATGGTAGCACACAGGCATCCCTGACCCACTGTCAAGAAGCAGAATCGGGGTGCAGGGCAGGAGGTAGACTGCTCACCTCCCAACAGAGGAGCCCGGCCCTGTGCTAGACACAGGCCAGCTAGCGAAAGGGAGACGAACACTCCCCACAGATGTACAGCTGAGCCTGAAGGACAGTATGGGAGACCTTAGGTGTCAGAAGTGAGAGAAGAGAAGGCCGGGGACAGCAAGAACAGGCGGGGCAGACCAGAATGACCAGTGCTGGGCACAGGGCCTGACACCCAGAGCTACAGAGACCCAGTCCCGAGTGGGGGTCTAGGGGGACAGGACGCGGAAAGAGGCCCTGGCGTGAAGCTCACACATGAGCAGGGCTAAAGGGGCTCATCCTGGATACCCCAACCCCGCCTGTCCCTGCCCAGGGCTGTGGGTGGGAAGAGAAAGTTGTTGAGAGAATTCTCACTGCTCACAGGGCGTGTTACAAAAAAAGAAAGGACAAGTACAGAGTAAAGAAGAATTGACCACTTGAACCACTTGAAATGAACCACTTGAAAAAGGTAGATTCTTAGATTGAAGAAAAGCACATTTGCATCTATATGTTATTTACAAAAGCAAAAAGGTTTAAAATTAGAGGCTTAGGAAAAAGGTATCCACCAGGCATGGTGGCGCATACCTGTAGGCGGCAGCCTAGGAAGCCAGGGGCGGGGTCAGGGATCATGGTTCGAGTCCCGCCGGGGGCATGTAGCGAGACCTAGTCCCCCAAAAATTAGCTGGGCGTAGTGGTGCACGCCTGTAATCCCAGCTACCTGGGAAGCTGAGGCTGGAGATTGCTTGAGTCTGTGGTACCCTGGGCAATGTGAGCTTGTGGTTCCACAGGCAAAAATAGCGAAACCTAGTCTCAAAATAAATAAATAAATAAATAAACAAAAATAATAAAGTCTTAAAAAAAAGAAAAAAAGTATCCTACACAAATACTAACCCAAAAGGAAAAATTTGTTATAATTAAGTTACGGAACTTGAAGTCATGGAATTAAGTTATGAAATTGAATTCTGGGTAAAAAGATGAAACAACCAACCACTAATTTGATCAATAGCATTAAACTTTCCAAAGAAAATCTGAGAGCACTGTAAGGAAAAGCCAACATTTCAAAACCACAGTAGGAGTTATTTTTCTTTTTTAAAAATTGCAATTATAAACATACAGATCAAGCAAACAAAAACAGTCAGCAAATAAATGAATGAATATGCATTGACAGTCAAGAAATTGGATGTCCTGGGCAGATGGAACCCTGGGCTTCCCAATGAGAAAACAGCCTTCCTTTCAAACGCACTTGGAAGGCTTACAAAAACTGTCTGGGCCACAAAGCAAGACTCGATAAATACCATGGAGGATCCTGACCATGTTTTCTCACATGAAGCAATACACCCAGAAGCCATGATGGGGAACAAGGTGCAAAAGAGAACAATCTCTCCACTTTCAGTCCCATTTCTCCAAGCAGTGAGAGGAGACTCCCTCCCACGAGCCCAAAATTAGGTTTACACGTATGCAGGGAGCAAGCTGACACAGCAGCGGCAATGCAGCTAGAGAGAACAGGGAATGACTAGGATGTTTCGCCTCACAGTGCAGGGGGAACACAGGCCTGGGGTGACCCTTTGCACCCCTCCTGGGAAGGGGTAAGCGATGAGATGCGGGAAAGCCCAGGGAACCGGGAAGCTGGGGAACAATGAGAAAAGCTGATTTCAACCCATGGGTTTTATTAAAATCCTTTCCTCTTAGCCTGAGACATTTAAAACATTTCAAGAGCTGTTGTTTTCCCAAGGCAGCTCCCTAGTTATGAATTGTTTTGTTTTGTTTTTCCTTATCAGCAAGCTCTAAAAGAAGAGCTGGGGCCTGCCGGCAAAGCTGTGTATTATCATATCCTTGGTCCATCATCAGCGTTTTGGATGATCAAGATGCATTGCCAGGTAGACTTTCCTGTTCCAACATGAATCATGACAAAAGATCTTTACACTTGGGGTGGCTGTTTGCTGCTGCTGTTAAATTGCAACATTAGGCCTGTTTGATTCATCAAAATCAGAAGACAAAGACCAAAGCTCGAACACAGTCACTTTTCAAAGTGCTGTGGAGCACTTAACACGGGAAAGACGAGCAGGAAAAGAACTCCCTTTACTCAAAATGGAAGCAATGAAAGCAGAAGAAAATCTTTAAGAAATCTATTTAAAAGACGCTACTGAAAACACACTCCACCTATGTATAATTTCCAGAATATTTAGTTCAAATAGCTCTGAAACATTAAATCAACTATTTGTCAGCATTTTTCAAGGAGTCATAGGGCCGGGGAGGTCGTGTCCCAAGGTTTGGGGTGTGTGCTTCCTCACTCAGACCCATTAAACGTGTGTGTGTGTGTGTGTGAATGGAACAAGAGCTTTATTTTATATATATGTAATACATCCCCCTCTCCTAAGTATGCACAGTATGCATAATACAGAGGAAGGAAGATCTAATTTCATGAGAAAGGTGAAAGGGGGGAATTTTGAAAGAAAGACAGATTTTAAGACAATCTTTGACAGAAAATTTCCAGAACAAATACTATTACTAATAATTTTTAAAAAAATACAACGGGAGTCTTATATGAAGCATTTCCTTGTTTCTGCTTATCTGAAACTATCCAGAATCTTAAGAGATAATCTCGCTATGGAATTTCAGTTGGAAGATCCCTGAGAAAAAGGCCCAGAATCCATTTCTGTGCCACTCTTACAAAACATGACCCTCTACAGATGAGGAAGTAAATGCACCCGTGGATAAAAGCTCTCGCCAAGAGATGAAGCAGACGGGCCCTGCCATCTGAAAGATAACGATGTGTCTGGAAAATGCAGGAAGCCTGGTTTGAAGCCGTCCAAGACCCGTGAACTTGAGTGCTCAACACCCACGCAGTGCCACCAACGCAGTGGTCATGAGAGACATGAGCTGGCGAGGTCAGGAAGCTGAGCCATCACAGACGGAGACCAGCTGCATCAGCACGACCAGGTCTGAAGGGGAAGCTTCCCCTTGGTCTGTAGGGATGGTCCCACTAGCTTGGCAGACTCGGCAAGCCCTGCTCTCTTCATTGTCACCCACCTGTTAAGGGGCCCTGCAAGCCAAATGGAAGGTGGCTGCTGGCTGAAGGTGAGATCTGATTAGCTCCACAGATCTAAAAGCAAAGCTTTCCTTAACGGCAGGCTTAACAGTGGGGGCAGGGGGTGAGGGGAGTGCTGGACTCTGTGTTATATGTGCTGAGGTGAAAAGAAGGAAGATTGTGTAACAGGACAGCGCATGTTCTCACTCAGATTTCAACCAACTCCGCAATGTGTCACTTTCTCCAAGTCCTTGCCAAAAGAACTAAGTGACTCCTCCACTGTTTCTCACTCTGCTCTCACAGGCCCTTCCTTTTTGAAGGGGCCAAGGTACAAGTTAAAATGTGGCTAAAATGAAGAGGCTGATGAGGCAAATCACACGGCCCCAATTTTCTCAGACTCTGTCACACCGCAGAAAAGTGAAGGTGAAAATCCCCCACAAGAGGACTCATCTACAGAAACCAGGGGTGGGGCGGAAGAAGAAATAAAGACAGCAACACCTCTGATTCCAGCCGGGCTCACCCAGTGTGGGAATCAGAGGCACAGAAGAGATGCTCAGCCCTGAGCTGAACCAGCACCCCCAATGATGCAAGTGCAACCAGCCAAGGAAAGTGGGTCACCTCCCTGCCCAAGGTGGGCCCGAGAGGCTGCTCTGGCCCCAGGGAGCCACTTTGTGACCGGTGCCCTGATAGGCCAGAGCCCAAAACAGGCCGTCCAGAAATGTTTTTTCCCTAAGGGCTCTGGCGAGCACCCAACACCTGGAGGAGAAAGGAAGAGGGGAGTCTCAGACCTCGTGTCATGGTGGCCAGAGCTTCCGAGGCATCCACTGACCATCCTCTTAGTAGCCAGGGCTGAGCTCCTGGTGGTCTTTGGTCAGAGAGCATCCTCTAGTTTGATGTGCCTGTCATTTAAGACGCCTCCTCAACCTACACAGCTGACTCCTGAACTCAGAAGCAGCCGTATTCTGACTAGTACCTGATGGAGTTGACCTAACACAGGTATTTTCTCCACAAGACGCACCACAGAGCTTGGGAACGCCACACAGCACTATGCTGGTCCTATGTGTACTGGGCGCCATTTTATACAACAACATCAGCAATAGAAAGCACAAAAATGTGAAAAAAATGTGGCACTACAGACTGGTTGACAGTACAGAGCAGCATCGGGGAGGCAGAGGTCGAGCCAGTGCTCCCTCAGCTGGGGACACGGCGGTCAGTGAATGGCCCTAAGGACTCAAGGGGCCGTTGGTCTGCAGGGATGGCCTGAGTTACAGAGACAGTGTCATGAGCAGGTTATCCGTACACAGACGTTGTGCAGAGTGAGGACGGCTGGTTTTCCAGACCATGCCCAAACCAGCTTCCCAAACTCCATGTGAGAATACAGCCACCATGTGAGGTGGCCAATGGCCACCTCAGAGCAAATTTCTACAGACAAATTTCCTCGTCCGTAGAAACCTTGACTGACTTGGGGCCTACTCGAAAACCGACCGTGAGAGCAGAAAGCTGCTGCGCTGCAGAAGTAGTGACGTGGACCCCCCAACACCCTGAGGGAGAGCCTGACTGCACTGACAATAGAGCAATTAGGATGGCAACATGGCTGCTGGAAGCCACAGGAAAGACAAGGACGGACAAGCAAACAGTATCCTGGTCTTTTGTTCAACGGGCACAGGAGGGAGACTTTCACGGGAGGTCACTGACAGCGACAAGCAGGTTCCTGACTGTGACGAGCAGGTCACCTGTCACTCTGCAGCTGAGCCTACACACACCTCAAGTTTTCTGTCAGTCTCCGCCACGCAGCAGTGTGCATGTTTTATAGAACAGTGTGCATGTTGAGAGTGTGAGCTTAACATCTGGATTTCTGAGGGCTCAGAAGTGACGTCAAGCAGCCAGTCCACCCAACCCATTCTGCTCCAAGTCTATCATGCTGCTTGGATTTCTTTCATGTGGTGAAATAAGTTCAGCGACATTGTGGGTACTTCAACGAGAGCAACATTCAAGTCAGCCTTGAACTGAGCATAGCATTTTGTGTAGACCTAAGTCATCTTCACGCGTGAGTTTCCCTGCAGGTACACAGATCTTCTTCCAGAAGAGAGAAAGATAAATGTTTTCCCTCTACAAAATCTCTCTCTTCCCCATTCACAAATCTTCAAAACCCAATGACAGATGTCTTCACTGTGACGCCCACAGAAGGGTCACTTCAACCCATGGCAAAGGTGCCCTGAGCACCTCAGCAAGCCCAAGGGGCTCATTTTGCTAGCACCAGACTGGGAAGGTTTGTCCCACAAATGTTCCATGCTGCCTGTCTGCGTGCACCCCACATGAGGGATACACAGTGGAAACCACGTGCTAATTTCGCCTGTGTTTCTCGGCATGAATAAGAATTTATATATAGGACAAGTTTTCCATGAAGATGGAAAGTAGAACCGTTACCAGCACGACAGCGCCATCTTCTGGTTGGTGAGATGGAGCTGACACAGACTGTCACCTCTGGAGTCAAAAAGCCTGGTAACCTGGAAGGTTCGCAAACTAGAAAATTTTCTTGCAAAATCCAAACAGTGTCAGAAGTAAGTAAACACCCTCACAGACCAAAGGCAGAAGAGAGAAAATGCTCCTTGTACGTCAGTTCTGGCTGCTATTCCACTTTTGGAAATGCTGCGGCCACTGGCCCTCACCTGTGCCCCAGAAGAACCTGAAGAAGGCTCATCTTGTCAGCAGGGCTGCGCAAACCAACTCTGCAGCTCACACACTAAGTGGGTCTGAAAGGGCAGCCTCCATGGCCTTGGAATGTGCGCTTCCCCGCCAACGAACAGAACAACTTCGTAGGTTGCGCTGGAGACAGATTTTTGGGCCTGAGGTACAAACAGGGTTTCCTCTTATAGCCATTGCCCCTCTGAAAGCCAGATCAAGAGGGTGTACTGGTGAAGAAAGCCAGCAGCTGCAGGGAGCCTCTAGAGTATTTCCTAATCTCTGGCCAGTAGAGACCCCAACAGCTGGTTCCAGGCCTGTTTTTCCAATGCAGCAGCCCGACTCATTAGTCAAAAGGGCCCTGGGGTGTCAGCCTTCCCCTGATTTCATCTATCAGGTACACCACACGCGCAAATATTTATGCAGAGTTACACCGCAGGTTCCAAAAGAAAAACCCTTTTTTTAAAACCTTATATACAACAGTTCACAATGATTCTCTTTACCACCGTTCGCATAAACAATACTGAACTGAAAGTAAAGATGTACGTTACTTGGCAATATACAATAAATCAAAGATAAAAAGTTTGTACTCCATCTGAAAATATAATTAGAAATACTCACTGCTAAACACGATCCTGCTCACTTCATGTAAAGGGATTCACACTAGCTTTCAGAATCAGCAGATAATGACTAAGATCAGTAGCTGTCATGTGTTTTTCTAGTTACAAAATATGCCTTAATAATTTATTTCCCTGATATTTAAACTGCCTCTGTAATAATAATAAGGGATTGGTGGGAAAATCTAGCCTAAGTTGGAAGTCTACTATAATGCCAATGTCTGTTCTATATTCCTTTTCCCAGTGTCACAGTCTGTTCCACTCCTCTGAGGTAGCCTGAAGGACAAAAGGTTGCACAGTATAATACTCAGCAATTATTTTAAGCCATGTTTGTCTTTTAAAATCACACAACCTGAGAAACATTCATTGAGACCTGAGTCTATTTAAGTGTGGGTACAGATGTTAAGGCAAAACACCAGTCTCAGGGACTGGGGTCACCACCATCACAGGAGTGATTGAACACACCAGAAGCACAGCATGTTCTGGCATTTAGAGGAACATGATGGAATGGCATTCTCCCTGCTACTAAAATGATATTTGGACTCCTGTCCAGAGTAAACAGGACAAAACAGGTTGTGAAAACATTCAAAAGTGGAAAAGCTATCAATGAACACCACATATCAAAAATGTTTCAAGTTCACCTTCCCAGACTTCAACCACAAAGTCGAAGGAAAACACAAACTAACTCCATAAATGTCACTATTGGAGGGGCGGGGGGTGGGGCCATAAGTACAATCAGCCAAACAAAGGGAAGATTCCATCAGCCACTAAGTGTTCCTAATGCAAGGTGCTCCACAGTGTAAAAAGGTCAGTGAGAAAGCTGGAAATTTTAAAGTCTTCCAGTATATGGGTGATGCCTGTTCACCATGAAGAAGCCAGAAAATAGAAGGAAAAAAAAAAGTAAAATCTACCCACATTTCCATCCCTCCAAGAGATTCATGGTAACATTTTCGGAATAAAAAAATGTTTTGAATCAGTCATTTAAATGATCAGAATCATTTTCATTTATATTTCAAATTTGCTAAAACCAGACATGTCATTTTTAAAAATAGCAAGGTTGTTGACAATAGGCACCATGTATGGGAAAACAATGTAATGTGGAAAGACTGAAATAACTAACCTACTTATCAACCGGTCCATTGCTTCTGCTGACGACAACAACAACAAAAAGCCATCTGAAGCCAGAAATAAGGATTTGAGACCCACGTTTCATGAATTCTTAAACTTACTGTCAGTGGCCTGAGCACGATTGGGCCCATGAATCTCACCGCTCTCCACAGTTCCTATCGCCACCAACATGTTATAGCACTGCCGGGGCGCCAACAACATCTGTGGCACAAGGCAGACACTTTCTAAAGTATTCTGCAAATCCTGATAAAAACCAGAACAATGACGAAACACCTAACTACATTTAAATTGACACAAATGACCTGGGTAAATGGAGAGACAGGTTATACTCCTGGGTCAAAAAGATTGAGTAAATATAAAGAAAGACATCAATGGAGTTAATTTGTGAAAACGGGCTTTTGAGTAAACCTAACAAAATGATTCTAGATTTCAATCAGAAGAATAAACAAAAGCTTATTGAGAAATATGAGTCAAGGGTCTTAAAACATTGAAATGTTCAACAAGGAGTTGGTTGAAAGATGCATCATATGATAAATATGCAGTCAGGAAGAAAACGTAAAGGAAGTGTTTATTGCTAGGACAGGAGGTACTGTTTAAAAAAAAAAAAAGCTGTAAAACAATCCGCAAAGTACAAGAAGTGTTACAGATGAAATATATACTTAAATATCAAATGCGTTTTCCACGCCACCCAGAAGCAAAATGTTCCTATTTGGTATGATTTGGTTATTTTTTGGGGTTAATGAATGCTCAAAACTTTTCCATACTAAATCAAAAATAGTAACTTATCAACCCAAACCAAATAGCAAGTTCTACTTTTGAGTAGTGGGGGAAACCTATAGATAAAATTGAAAGGTAAATCTCAAATAGTATTGCAATTTATCTTTGTTAATTAAAATGATACAATTTTCTACTTTTCCTTGTAGTTTAAAATTTTCTATTAAAAAAAGATTACTTGTTTAATAACAAAGAGGGATAAAGGAGTGGCTTTTATTTACATCATGATGGACCTATCAATTTTACTTCTTCAGACTTTATTTTCAGAAAATATAGATATAGAAAGATTAAAGTACAACATACTCACAAAAGAATAAAAAATCGATGAGACTTAAATACTAAAAAGGAACGCCATCAAATGAATTTTATATGTATGCGATGAAATAATGCATAGGTGACTAGAAAATTCATCTGGGAAAATCTGTCACAAAATGGGCAACCCCCATGACATAAAACTCACTCAAGGAACAGACACCAAAATGCATATAAAGTCAGACCCCAGTTAGTACTAAAAATGCCATGGAAACACTCACCCGGGCAGAGTAAAACGAACGGAGACAGTCATCAAAGCATTACTCGCATTCACGCTTTGTTGCAAGTTCACGAATCAACTGCTTTCTTCTTTGTACTTTCAAACACCTTTCACATTTTCAGTGAGTCTGACTCACTTCTAAAACTGGGCTGGGAGAAGAGCACAAGCCATCGACAAGTGATCTTACAGCTACATTTGAGAGACTGAGTGTTCGGATGGTGAGCACAAAGCAAATGTTCTTAAATCCGGATAACTCAGCACCTGAACACAAAATTCAAACCCAAAGCCTTGGACAAAGGAGCAGCATGAAGACCACACACCCACATTAACACAACAAACCCACATCTACCCTCACCCACACCTCACCTGGACTATGGTTGAGCTGCCACTGCACTCATTGTTGCTTTAACAATGGCACTGCCAGGAAAGACTTGGGAGGCCTTGCCTGGCAGTGAGGAAGCTTCCCACCCTGAACTCAGACCAGCTAAAGGCTTCGAGAACGTTAATTAGGGAGCATCCATGTCGTCATTATGCTCTCCCCGAGATCTGCCCATTAGAGATTTCACAGCAGACAGTGTAAGGCTGCTAATTCTAGAAATTAACACACAGGGGAATTGGGGAGACAAGGAGGTTCTTAATAAATATGATTAGAATTCTTCATGGTGCTTTTCCTGGATTAAGAGATTGAGCGTGGAGAAATCAACTCTTACTGGCTTTATAGTCAGAAGATAATCTTGCTAAGTATCTGAGTAAGTGAAAAAGAATTTGTCACCCTAACTTCTCAAAATGCATAGGACTGTTTAAAGCAAAGTGAGAAAAACACTTTGTGGGATTTATAGTAAGTGCAGATGTAACGCATATACCAACCACAGCGTGAAAAACAGTGAGGAGGGGAGCACATGGACCCATCCAAATGTAAGGTTTTACATCCCATATAAAGTGATGCAATACAAATTCTAAAAAGTTATGAATATATATAATTGAAATTTCTAAAGCAACCCCTAGAAAACAATGCAAAGAGGTAGTATTAGGAAAAAAAAATTGAGAATTAAAATGGAATTCTTTTAAAAAATTTTCAGTAATCCTAAAGAAGATGGGGGGGGGGGAGACAAAAGACTGAAAACAAAACCAGAGAGAAGGAACAACCCCACAATTTTAAAGTCCGAGTTACCATTATGGATAAAAAATAAAAACAGAAGTATATACTATCTCTAAAAGATCACACACACACACGTTGACAGAAAGTGGAAGGAAAAGGATATGCAAGGCAACATAAAAACGCAAGATGACATTAATGTTAGATAAGATGGACTTTAAAATGATAATATTAGAAAAAAGATAAAGGGGAACATTTCATAATGATAATGGAGTCAATTTATCAGAAATGCAAAACAATCATAGTTATCTACTTAACAGTCTAAAAATGTAAGACTGAAAGTTGACAAAATCAAAGGGAGAATAAATAATTTCACAATCATAGGAGAGCTTAACACCACCCCCCTTCAAAAAAGGAATTGTACTGTTGAATAAAACATCAGTAAAGACACTGAATATCTCAACAACGATGATATTTATAAAACAAAACAACAGAATCCACATCCTTTTCAAGTGCATTCAAAGTACTTAGGAAGACAGATTTTAGGTGAGGCCATAAAGTAAATCTCAGTGACTTTGAAAGGACTGAAATCGCCAATCACCACAGAATTAATTTAGAAATTAGTAACCGTAAGAAATCTAGACGTCTAGGTGCCTGGAAATTACACGATCCACTTCTACGTAATCCAGAGTCAAAGGAGAAACTAGAAAACACCTAATTTAACCCAGAAAATACATGTCTAATGTGTGGGCTGCACCTAAAAGCAGTGCTTAGAGGCAAATTTGTGGTTTTAAAAGCTTATGTGGAAATTTGCAGAATCTACGTAGACTTTAAAAGGTGAGAAGCCGTGACTTGACGCGAACCGTAGCTCCACACACACTGCCAGCTGCCTGTGAAGGCTGGGACCTCCAAAGACGAAGCCGAAAGTCCCAGCTAAAGGGAAAAACTGGGCAGACCTGGAAGCTACCTGCTGCCGAAAGTGCCCCCAACCAGTGACCAAAAGGTGGGAGCCTGGCTGGCCCGAGCGTGCAAGCTCAGCGCCGGACCAATCACTGGCAGCCACTGCGCTCTACCGACTCAGAGGCAACGTTCAGGAAACCAGGCTTTCAAAATTTTACAAGAATTTTGAAGGAAAGAGGCCCAAAAAGGGAGTCCATTTGCCCAGCTGCCCAGGGAAACCCAGCCCACACTGGTCAATATCTTCCCCCAGAGTGACTTGCAGCCCGGCATCCCTCGCACCCCACTCAACATCTGGAACCCTCGGATAACCCCAAGGGAGCACCTGCCACTTCAGCCCCAGCCACCAGCTCCACAGAAGTGCACAGAACTTCGTTTTTCAAAAAAATTTTATTTATTTATTTATTTATTTTTTTTTGAGACTAGGTCTTGCTATTTTTTGCCCGTGGAACCGCAGGCTCTCGTTGCCTGGGGTACCACAGACTCAAGCCATCCCCAGCCTCAGCTTCCCAGTGAGCTGGGATGACAGGCGCGTACCACCACGCCCAGCTAATTTTTTGGAACTAAGTCTCACTACTTTGCCCTCCGTGGGACTCGAACCGCGATCCCTGGTTCCTGCCGTGGCTTCCTAGGCAGCCACTTAGAAGCACGTGCCACCGTGCCCGGCGAAAGAATTTTTAAAGAATTTTTTTAAAAACAATGATATAAGATTCTACTTCTGGAACAGCAAAGTCAACACAAAGTAAGGAAAGGGACCTGGGGAAGCAGGACTCAACAAAATGGACAACAACACACAATGCAGAAAAGCAAACAAGCCAAAAGCTGGGTTCTTCGCAAAGATCAACACAATTAGGACCCCCAGCAGGAATGATCAAGGAAAACCAAAGCCACAACTTCCGCTATAGCAACGGAAAGGTAGCTATTGCTACGGACTCCACAAACATTAAAAGGACGACAAAAAGCACAGGTCAAGATTAAAGTTATAAGCAGTCTTTTAGCAAACATGCTGCCGAACAACTGCCTCAAAGAGTTGTCTCCAGAACTCCAATATTTATCTGTTCAGCAGAATCAAAAGCTGTGCTTTTTGAAAGCCCGAGTTCACATAAGCACACTCATGCTTTGAACTGCAGTTACTGTGGACTGAAGTGAAGCCAAGTGGCTCCCACCCCAACAAATCATCCTGAACAAGCTCCAAGAGCATCGCTGCAGGAATGTGAGTAACTAACTACCTGGGTCTGGGTGGGTTTTAGAACAGTGGTCAGCGTTCTACCTCCTTTATCTTTATTGACTTCTACTTTTTGAAACTTTCCAGTACTATTGAGAGTGCGCACCAATCTCAAGCTCTCAAATGAGAAGCTCCCTTTTCTCCAGCTATTTCTATAAAATATACAGGCAGTTGATGTAAGGACCCAGGAGATATGGCAACATGGGACTGTTGCAAGCAGGACTAGAAAGTTGCACGATCTCTGAGATACTGTTGAGCATGCTGGCTCATTTAACAGAATTTTATTCTTCAATACAAATGAATGATTTGGATTTGACGATTAAAGGTGACTTCTTGGCCGGGCACGGTGGCTCATGCCTGTAAGCTTCAGCCTATGAAGCGGCCGGGGCTAGGGATCGCGGTTTGAGTCCCACCTGGGGCCCGTAGCGAGACCTAGTTCCAAAAAAATAGCTGGGTGTGGTGGTGCGCGCCTGTCATCCCGGCTACCTGGGAAGCTGAGGCTGGGGATTGCTTGAGTCTGTGGTACCCCCGGGCAACGAGAGCCTGCGGTTCCACAGGCAAAGATAGCAAGACCTAGTCTCCAAAAAAAAAAATAAATAAATAAAAATAAATAAAGGTGATTTCTTATTCAAGTTAGACAAAAATATCTCCAACTGTGGGGCAAAGTGACCTTCTCCAAGGCCTCCAATCCACTGGTCACCTTCTATCTTATCTGAAGAGCCAGAGGGAGAGAATGCTGAAGGTATGACTGCATGGATTATCACTATCTGAACACCCCAAAGCCTCCAGGGACCCTTATCTCCACAGCAATAGCAAACAATAAAACGAGAGGCATCAAACCAAGGGCCCCTAGGTGGAAGGCTTTTAATAATCAGCGTAAGGTTTCCTAAAGAAAGAGAATTTTCATCTTATAGATGTTGGAAATGGCTTTTAAAACTCTTGATTACACTTAGTATTATCAAAAGGAAAAGACAGGTGCCAGTTAAAAATGCATTTCCTTAAGTATGACTCAAAAGTATTTCATAACCTCATCGAAGAAGCCATTATAAGCTGCTATACAAATAGGTACTTAATGATTTCCCCAATGTTACATTATTGATCGAACAGACCCTGTTTCCACTGAAATGAATAATTTGCTTTAGGTAACAAAGAGGATTCTCCACACATTACATACCCTGGGTCTCTCCCACTGTTACAATTACCACTATGGAAAATAAAACGTACATTGCCTTTCAATGAAACAGCGCCGTAAGTTTAGAAATGATGGCAAAAAAGGGGGGGAACATGCGAGACAGATCCATCTTGTGCATCTTGCGTCACTTAAGTCATAATGTCATCTTTTTTTTTTTCCCATCCACTAAATAGTTAGCACATACTTATTAATAACATCAGACACCAACCACCGAAGACGCAGTGGTGAACAGGAGATAGAATATCTGCTGGTCAGAAAGAACACTCAAAGAATGCGCGTCAATCAAGGATGCCAGCCCAGCACAGAGAGCAAGGCCTGAGCCTTCACAGGGTCCTGGGAAGCCGTAGGGGAGAGACCACCTGTCTGGCTGAGAGGAGGAGGGAGGCAGGACGCAGCCAGGCTCTGAAGGGAGGGCTGGTGGTCACCAAGGATGCCCAGGCCCAGGCCCAGGGATGCTTTTAAGCCAAGAGCTGCCCTTTCTGTAGACACAGAGCGTGGAGTTGGCAATCAGGCTTAACTAGTGAAGCCATGCATGCGGAAGACAACAACCAGCTGCTTCTTCTTCTGGGAGGGAAAAGGGTAAAGGGCCACTTTCATCTTGGCATCCTCAGTCCCCTCTCCAGCCCTTGAACACCCCAATCTACTCATGACCGAGAAAGCCTATGGGGGGGAGCAAGAGGCTCGGTGGCCTCTCCAGCAGCACGAACCACCCCACTGTGCCCCCAGACTCCACCATGCCAATTCCTGCCTCCAGCGTCCCCATGGAACCATTTAGCTTAAGAGCTACATTTTGAAAACTCTCTCAGCAGAAAGGAAGGGGGCAGGTAAGACCAGAGGCAGATGTGGAATAAGAGGAACCTTAGAGAAGTGCTGACCGCCCATGCACAGAGGATTCCACCAGCGTTTTCAAATAAACTCTGACCAGCGTTTCACAGACTGCTGCACGTTTACACATTCTCCTTCTCACCATTCACACGAGGGAGGTTATGCAGACATTTCCATCATCACCCACCATTTGTCAAGCGCTGCTGGTGGCGTGCCCCGGCTGCTGCTGGGACTTAACAGCCACGGTCTCATTTCACAAAGGAACCACCATCACCTCCGTCTCTCACACAAGCAACACGGGGCTTAGCGAGCCTGTGTCACCTGTCCGAAGACTCAAGGCTGGCAAGCAGCAAAGCCCGCGACAGTCCCCGTGTCAGTGTGACTTCAGAGTCGACACCTCTGCTTCCGTGCGCAGCACAACTTCAGCGCACGCTGCGTGTCACTGGCGAGGAGCTGAGGGTAGCACCAAGCGGAGAGAGGGGGGCTAGATTCCCCCAGGGTTGTTCTGCTTCGGTGTCCTCTCAGCCACATGGAGACCTGACTGCAGCAGGAATCTAAGGATTCCTGCTTCCCACTTGAAAGTATCTTTAGCGCCTAATTATTCAGTCCCTGTGGATGTTATCTAAACTGTCTTCCTAAGGATCATGGGGGAGGGTCCTACAGAAACAGATCTAAGCAAGTAAGAAGCAATCTCATTCATACCCTGCATCCAACATTATTTCTGGCACTGTGTGTGCTTAAAGGACAGCTCACTTTAAAAGCTACTACTACCTAGTTAAAGTTCAAAGCAATGTCAGGCTTTAGATACATAATCTCATATAATCCACGAATAACCCTAAGAAATCCATACTCACCCTCAATTGACAGAGATAAGCAGAAGCTTATCAAGGTCAAATAACTTGCCTAAGGTCACATAATATGGGTAGTTTGGAGCTATGATTTCAGAGTTCAAGTTTTCAGTTCCTACAACACAGTCTATATTTCCACAATAATTCGATAATTAAAAGTACAATGATATGAATGTGTGTAGAAGCTTTCATACGCAATTACTCATATAGTTACATTTCCAAAATTATATTGTTTTAGTGTGTGGCAATTTGCTAAATAAAAAGAAAAAATAATTTAGGTAGAGCATTAAAAATGTAAGATTTCTCATTATTAAGTCCTAGGATATTTGAGCAGTTTACAATCTGTATTGCCTTCCAGCTTTATTCAACATTTCATCCTTGGAGAACAGAATGTTTTGTAATGATTAGTATCAAAATTATTTAGGGTCCACTGAGGGTGTGGTGTTCAATCTGATATTACCTTTTACAATCTGGTATTAAAACCAAATAAAATATTTTTCGAGGAATTCTTTTGTATAACAAATATCTGGTACAAGTTTAATGGAAAGAATAAATCACAAAAATTTATACACAGAGAAAGTACAGGGATGAGCAGGCCCACGTAGGTCTCAATGCCTGATATACCCTTACTGCTACCCCTCATTCCCTGCAAAAGCAAGTCAAAATTCTCAAAGCAAATCTGTAACTAGCTTTTTGAAAAAGCACAATGGGAAAGAAATAGAGAGGAAGTAAATGAAAAAACACATTATCTAGTATATCTAATGAATCAAAAAGATTGTCCTTATTTCTCATCTCATGTGATACTAATTCTTTATTTTAGAGAAAAGCCCTCCCCAAACCAGACACCAATGCTAGTAAATCAGCTGACTGACTCCTCTGTGTTTAGATGGAAGAGGCAGAGGAAGGCTCCCACTTAAATTAATACACAAATCACTTACCAATTTGCACTTGTTCAGGCTGGCTGAGGGAGACAAATGCTGACGTGTCGTCGATCCAGGAAATCTGAATGTTACCTGTGATATTGAATGAAAAGAGAATACCTGTTGTTTACAGAGATAACAGATCTCATATTCATAAATGATACATTTTGACACTAAAGAGGACTAAAACTGCCAACACTTAGCTTACAACTTCAAGAGAAGAAAAAAACCAAGGTGAGGGGGAGCTATCATAAATTTGTTTTAAGGGCTGGGCGTGGTGGCGTGTGCCTGTAATCCCAGCTACTTGGGAAGCAGAGGCTAGGAATCACTTGAGTCCATGGGTTCAAGACTACTCTGGACAACATAGTGAGACCTAGTCTCAAAAAAATAGCTGGGTGTTGTGGCACATGACTATAATCTCAGCTACCTGCTACAGATCACTTGAGTCCTCAGGTTCAGAACCACCCCGGGCAACATAGCAAGACCTAGTCTCAAAAAAAAAAAAAAAAAAAAAAAAAAAAAAAAAAAAAAAAAAAAAAAAAAAAAAAAAAAAAAAAAAAAAAAAAAAAAAAAGCTTTAAAAACAAAAGAAAGATTCTTCTGGGTTATATTGTGAGGTACTTCATCATTCAGCCCCAATCTCAGCCCAAGGTTAGAGAGATTCCTTTCAAGATCACTCACAAAAATTGGAGACCAAAGAAGCTAAAAAATGCAACTATTGTCTTTTTGAAGACATAAACTTCAAAACCTATGAGAAGAAACATCAACTCCATGTAGCAAGAATATGAAAAACCCAAAGTTGTAGATCAAGTAGTAGAGAACAAAATGGTAGAAGAGAGGATAAGGAAAAGAAGGCACCAGGAGAAGAAATTAAGACAGAACTAACAAAAAAAGGGAAGACGGGGCAAAAGGTACCACAGAAAAACAAAATGACATTCGCATCTTGAGAGATAAATGTTCAGCAAGAGCTAGATGCAGGAATGGAGATGGCTATAGAGGAGAAAGAAGAGGAGCAGGAGGTTAGGAGAAAGGAGAAGAGCAGGGGAAAGGGGAAAGCAGAGATCAAATTATTCTGCTGCCAATGCTTCTTGAAAAAATACCAAGGACTGGAATTCTTAAAAATGGGTAAACAGCACCAGAAATTAGTAATGAAAAATTTTTAATTCTTACTAAAATTCCACAAGGCTAGGAGTGCTTGCAAACTGTTCTCACTACCTAAGAAAAAAGCCTTCACTTCTTGCTGCCCTGGGAGGTGCCTTATGATTTCTCGGGAGCAGATGTCACGACGACTGGGTTACCTCTCTCCCCTGTATGCACGTGGTCTTCTCGATAAATAACAGCAGCTACCGTTTACTGAAGCAGTTACTGAATGCCACACACAGGCTCCAGACTAGCTCATCTGACCCTTATGACAGGCTGGGTAGGTGATACCACACAACTATTTGATGTGGATGACAATGATTGTTGTGATTATCATCTCCAAAGAGGAAACAAAGAGAGGTGACTCCCTCAATGTCACTTAACTGAGAGCATTTACTTTCTTTAGTCAGTTCAAGTTTGAATACACATAAGAACAAGATTTTTTAAAAAATCAAAAGCTTTCAAAGGAAATAAGCCACTGAATTTATTGAAATTAAAAGGCAAGACTAGAATTCTTAAGACGTACAGGCTACCAGAAAAATTAAGATAACTTTTTAAATATGTTTCCACTTACTTTTCTAGAATGGTGTAAAGCTTCTTATTTATAAAAACTAATGTATGTGCCTATCTTGGAAAATATAGAAAAGCATAAATAGGAAGAAAAAAATCCTACCTAAAACATCTCTTGGTCATACAAGGTACTTCTTTTCAGTCTGATTTCTATACAAAGCTTTTTTAATTAATCAGGGATCCTACTTTGTATCTGCTTTTTACTATGGATGGTAAGACAGAAAGACTTTACCAACTCTTAATCAGTTTCACCAATTTTCTTTTGTTTTTTATTGATTCTACATATATATATATATATATTCTTTACATCATTGTACACTCTGAGGTTAAACACTCTGCCTGAACACTTAGGCTTTTGTTACCACCATTCACTTTATCAAAGAAAACAACTTAATATTTTGAATACTTATTCAAAGAAAACAACCAAAGCCCTGCGTTTCTTAAAATAAAGCAGCAGTACTATAGACTGATGATCAAATGATAAACCCGGCCCAGAAAGCTGCTCACGTGAACTGGATGGCCTGACTGCCCTCCTTCACACACACACACACGTGTCTTCAGGTATGTGCACCTACTCTGACAATTCAATGCCAGGCGGACACCACCTGCACTTATGAAACATTCTCTGAATTTGAGCTGAAAAGTGATTTGTCCTCAACCAGTTTCCATGGTCAGCAACAGGGCAGAGGCCTAGAAGCCCACACCCCTGAATTCACAGTACCACTGTGGAGCGCCACGTTTCTCAGATCGTATTAGCACAGAGTAGCCTACTAAGCCTTCTCGAATTCCACAGGGGAGATGAAAACCTATGTGAATTTCATTTATGCTCTGACTGAAGCCGTCCATAGACCGCTAGACCAAGAGGTGCAAACTCCTAGAAAACAGCTGTGTGCATGCAATTTACTTACCAAAGGCACTGAAAAGCTTATAAAGGTCGCTGGTTTTCCACTCTTTAGGGAATGTTACATGGAGAACATGATCGCGTTTAGGTTGCACTGTAAGACAGATTTTTAATAAGAGGTTGGTATTAAAAAATGAACCCTACTCCAAAGGTTCCCTGATGAAACTCAGCCCAAGTCACTTTGGGGAAATCATTTGGGATGCCTCACGGTTACCAAACATGGGTTCCCAGATGTGGGACTGGCAGGACTCTGCTACCTTAGTCTAGACCCGAGGAAACGACGCTTTTAAAGAACCCATAACAGTCTGAACACTAGCCAAGCTATGCAGAGATAGCTTTGCTCAAGAATTTCCTATGCAAGCTAGGCATGATGGCTCATGCCTGTAAGCTTCAGCCCATGAAGCGGCTGGGGCTAGGGATCGCGGTTCGAGTCCTGATCGGGGCAACACAGAGAGACCTAGTCCCAAAAAGCAGATGGACGTGGTGGCACGTGCACCTGTAATCCCAGCTACCTGGGAACCTGAGGCTGGGGATTGCTTGAGTCTGTGGTACCCTGAGCAACATGAGCCTGCGGTTCCACAGGCAAAAATAGTGAGATCTAGTCTCAAGAAGAAAAAAAAAAAAAAGGAATTTCCTATGCAGATTAAAGGGAGAAAAGGGCTGTCTGTTCAAGATGTTTTACTCAGCTTTTGCTTTTTCCTTTTAATTTAGTGTCCATGAGTTTATTAGCTTTCATTAAAAAAAAGCAGACAATACCCACCCTAAATGGACTGTGTTTAGGCAGAGGCTGTTCTGAGTCAAGAAGCTGTGCGCTTCTCCCAGACCCACAATGTAACTCTACAACTCTTAACAACAGCTCACCACTCTGAGCACTCATGGCTGCAGATCAGGGTTAAGGAGACTCAGCTTCAGAATCATTGTGCGAATGACAGCTGAACATGTGAGGCTGAACAGTATGACAAAGCTTGGCCTCAAACTATTATGCAAAAGAGAATCATAATCAAGCAGGGTTCACCCATTTCTCCGGACCTAGGGCTGGTCGGAAGGCAAAGAAACCCAGGCAGCAAAGAGCAATGGGAAAGAAGCGTGGAGTACTATGACTAAATCAGCTTTCTGAGGTTTTCAATGAGAAATTAAGTCATTCCACTAAGCTTAAATATATATATGTATATTGAGCAAATAACTAGACAAAGTGCTTTCTGAGTTTCTGACATTGCTAGTGCATCTTAAGCCTACTGTACGTATCTTAATGGGAGATTAAGAACACAGCATTGTAACTGAAAATAAAAGAGGATATAGTTTTTAAAAATTCAACTCATGCGTCAACTGGAAAATTTAAGCACAGAGATGAGTTAATCAAAGCCCGAGGGAACCGTTAACTTAAGCACGGTCTTCCTATCAACCACAAAATCACTGCCCATTTTTAAGTGAATAAAGCTCTTTCTTCAGTAATAGTTTTCCTGTTATCCCTTCCAAAACACACACTTAAATGTGCAGAGGCAATGAGAAAATAGAAATTCACTTACAATCTGGGCCTTCCAAGTTTAGATAGGGGATATCCATGACTCGCATAAGAAATAACCTACAAAGAGAAAAAAAAAAAAAGAGTAATGGATTAATTTCCTTAAAAAACAAACAAACAAACAAAAAAAAAAAACCAGAAAAAGGCATCTATTAAATTTCTTGGTAGAGGTTTCTTCATTATATTACTCCTTTTCTAATGTCATTTTAAAAGTTCTTAAGATTGACTTCAAAGATTTTTCTCTAGGGCTAAATATTCATCCTGAGGAGGGAGCCAACTGGTGAAACTATGGGGTGCCCAAGGCCTACTGCAGGTCCTGGTACTCAGTGGCTATTCAGCAAGTCTTAGCGAAAGGATTGGGATTTGCAACAATGGGTGAAAAGCAAGTCCTGACAGAGCTGCTCTCTTCGTCAGGAGAAAGTGAGAAGCAAAGTCATTACAGTAAGAGCATGAACCCTCTTGCTTGACTTAAGAACTCTGTCCCCACAAACTGAAAGGGGATGCTCAGGCTGGGGTTTTATGAGCTGAGAAGGACAGCACCATTTGGCTGAATCTTCCTCTTATTGGGTGGACTGCACAGACTGAAGGAAGGGACTTAGCTTGCTGGGATCACGTAGTGGTTAACATTCTGTTGCAAACAGCCAGTCTCAAAAACTCCTACCATTACTGTCATTTAAAATCAACTAAAAGCCCTGTGCAAAACAATCCTTGGTCAAGAAAACCACCACACTGAGAGAAACCTCTGCAGTCAGTTTACGCACACCTTCCAAAAGGGCTATAAAAGCACTTAGGACAGAGGAACTTGCAAACGACCACTCTCATTCAATTTTCTTTTATTTGCGGGATTATGGAGAGACGATCAGGCATTCCCTTGTTTGGGAGATGATTTTAATGAGTTTAAGATAGTGATAGATTGTGTAGAGACTACACTATACAGCAAATTATAAAAGCGAGCGGAGCGCCCAACATGCAATTAGTTTGGCTTCACTGACCTGCAATTAAGCCGCATTATTACCAGGCTTGCAAAGGCCAAGCAGGGCAGATCTAGTTTACAAATAGAACCATCAGCAAGAAAAACACTGTTGTGTTGACGCCAGAACAAACGAGAGTCATGCTATTTGGTGGCTTCAAAGTCTGTTGCCTGGCCTACAATTCAAAACCCAGATGCTACGGCAAAGAAGCAAAGAAACCAAATTTATTTTTAGTTCACTAATCGAGGCTCACGTGAGCCCTCCTGATCTTGCGGTAGTTCCACTGAGTTTAATAATCATGCTCCGTAATGTCAGAAGACAACAGGAATACAAAGCACGCACTCGGCACTCAATGATGTTAGCCATCATTACTACTGGCAACCAAAATCTGGGAAGTTATTCCTAAAGGTTTTTATGTTTCTGATAACTTTCAGTCTTCATTTAGCAGCTTTACAGATGGTGTCCGTGTTTGAAAAAGAAGAAAATTTTAGAAGTGAATGGAATGAAACAGACACCACAAAAATTTTTTTAATTTCTCACCCAATTTCAAATAAATAAATAAATAAATAAATGAAAGTTGAATTGAAAAGACAGTCACTGTCCTGCTGTCAACTACACCAATCATCAAAATCAACCTCAAGATTCAATAACATGTGGGGGCTGGTAAATTACAGTTCACGATTTCAACAGAACAACAGAATTGTTTTGATTAAAAACAATCAAAATAAGTACAAAAACTTCAAAACATGGATAAATGGTGGGGCAATTTTAAGTTTTAGAAAAGCACAAAATTTTATGATTACAACTTTGTAAACTATTTATGTCATTCAATCCAGAACCACCTCCCCTTCCCCAGAAAAAAAAGGCAATGGTTTTGAAAACTGAGCTGTGTGATGGCTTGTTATTTAATTCCTTTTCCTGTAATTTCTTTAATGTAAACAAGAAGATAAAGGCTGCCAGAACTGAGCGGCTTGGGGGAACGAGAGACTCTTCGAGAAAGCCTGGAACCAGTCTTCTGTATGCAGCCTGTGCTCATGGGAGAGGCGGGGAGGGTAAACTCCTAAGTCTGAGTTCTGCACTTGCTTTATCGTGTTAAAAAAAAAGTCTTATTTCACCAGGGCGTGGTGGCGTGCGCCTGCAATCCAAGTACTGGGAGGCAAAGAGGCCAGGGATCTCTCGAGTTCTCAGGTTCAACACTACCCCAGGCAATATAGCAAGACCTGGTCTCAAAAAAGCAGCCAGGCGTGGTGGCAGGCACCTGTAATGCCAGCTACCTGGGAGGCTGAGGCTGGGATCGCTTGAGTCCGTGGAATTGGGACTATCCTGGGCAACATAACGAGACCTATTCTCAGAAAAAAAAAGTCTTATTTCTAAAAGCAGGGCACCTCAATAATGAGTAGACGAAACCTATTTTCCCGTAACCACAAACTAGGATTATACTTGACAAGATTTTCCAAATTTTTCTCACCATGTGACTGCTTAAAAAAACTTTTATTTTTCTATTTCTCCCTCCAAAAGGTGGAGCATAATCTCTCTTCCCTTGGTGTGGGCATGATGTGGTGACTTTCTTCTTGCTCTGCTTTTTTTCTACTTTCTATTTCTTTTAAAAAAAAAAAAGGAAAAACTTTTCAAACACACTTTTGATCCAGAACCGCACAGGCAATTCATTCTCTACTATTTATCTGAACTGTTAATCTCATCACTGCTGTTTCTACTTAAAATAAGTAAAAATCTGTCCTCAGCTAAAACAGTTCAAAGTTGTTGTTTTTTTTAATTAATCAACCCTATCTTTTTGCTTTTTCAATAATCTGAATAAAAGCTTGTTTTAAATGAATCATTGATCACTCCCTGCACTTTTCCCCTCTGTCTCTGAGTTTTGAGAGAGAGCTGCACTGCCCCAGAGCGGGGAGAATGTGAAGGTCAGCTGTGCGGGGGGCTTAGTCCATGTGCCAGGAGAGAGCCGAGCCTTGGAACCTGGGGCCCACTGAAGCTGTAGCTGAGCATCAGGAACTGAAGTCAAGTTAGCAGTAGGGCCCCCACCTGCCCTGAACCAGGCTGCGACACCCCTGCTCTTACAAATGGAGTGAAGACACTTCGTTGCATGCAGACTGCGCACAAACTGGCTGTCGAAAGGCCCAACCACCCCCTGGAAGGACCCGAGGACGTCCTGCACGTGCCAGCACCTGATGTCAGCCTCACCTGCATGCAGGGGGAAACTCGAGACTGCAGAACAGCCAGGGCACGCAGGAAGGGCCTTCCTGGGAGTGGACTGCAGAGCCGCCAGGCCCAGAAGCCCTTTCATCTGCAGACACCAGCAGTACCTGACCGACACTCATGCTTCACCCTCTTTCTGTCACAGTGAGGGGCTCTCAAGCAGCTGCAGTTTGGTCAAGACGCTTGGGATGGGGACACTTTCTCCTGCATTCTCATGTCAGCACTTCTTCTCTGAAGGACTGGCACCGACTCGTTCAAGGACTAACCTTAAAGTTCCCATTTCACGCAGAGGCCAAGCTCACCACAGGATTCTATCCGAAGAAGCTGGGTAACTCCATTTACATGCTAGAGGCCAACAGGTAAACGTACTCTCTCTGGCACTGTGTCAGCGGACTCTCCCGGCTTCCCAGCCTACCCAGAAAGATGCCCCAGCACACAGCTCACTCCAGGTTTTGCTGAGCAGGCCAGACCACGCCAGCTCAGCCTCAACAGGCTCCACAGCTGGGCAGTTTCTGCCTCCAGAGAGTCGTTCGTCTCCGCAGACTCAGGGGCACCCAACTCAGAGCCTCCCCCTCGGGCTGTGCTGATCAGGGCAGCATGGCCCGGTGACCGAGATAGTATGACCGGGAAGAATTTCATTTCAGAAATGAGCTAGCCTGGCATCCCATGGGAAGAGGTGAGAAACATACCGATGGGGCCTCCCCGCCTCCTACTGACCGGGATCTCCAGACACTGAGAATCGCTGAGCTAAGAGGAAAAGGGTAAGTGCGAGGTGTGTGGTTCACTGCTCTTCGGGCGAACTCACTCATAGCTGGGAAATAATGGCTTGTGCCAACTTCTCTGAGAAAGCATTAAAGTCTTAATGATTTGTTTGCCTGAAATGACTTGGCTCAGCAAAACACAAAACTAGTGAAACCGATGTCAAAGCCTACCTCAAAAGCTAGGAAGCAGAAAGTCTCTGACCTTCCCCTTGCCCCCATCCCAAGCCGGTCATCAACTGTGGCAAGTAATTAGTTCTTAGCAAGAGAGAAAGTGGAGGAAATTATTACTAACAGCTACTGCCCTCATGTTTAAAGAAAAAAATTTTTTAAATGATGTATACATGTACCGGGCATGGTGGCGCATGCCTGTAGGTGGCAGCCTAGGAAGCCTTGGCCGGGGCTAGGGATCGCAGTTCAAGTCCTGCCAGGGGCACAGAGCAAGACCTAGTCCCAAAAAAATAGCTGAGCGTGGTGGTGCGCACCTGTAATCCCAGCTACCTGGGAAGTTGAGGCTGGGGATTGCTTGAGTCTGTGGTACCCCGGGCAACGTGAGCCTGCGGTTCCACACGCAAAAATAGCAAGATCTAGTCTCAAAAATAAAATAAAATGATGTATACGCCTCTCTTAGCAACTCACCGGCCAATGTCTGGTCTGTTCTGGGACCTGGTCCCACACGAACCCCTCCAGCGTCATATGCTGAACGCTGGCTACAAGGGTGGTACAGAGACAGGTCAACACTTCAGGAACACGTGCCCAGCACAGCTCTGACGTCGTATCATTTTCTGACCTGACCAACAAGTTCCAGACACAGGTGCCGGTCACCCCGGAACACACAAGACTGCCCGAAGAAGTGCTTGGAGGTCACAGGTTACGCTTTAACGACACACGAGTTTGCCTTGAGACTCTGTCTTCTCTAGACCATTTTCTAGATGGCCAGTGAATCAAAAGGGATTTCACAAGTGCCGATGTCCACCCACTTTGGCAGTCAGTGCAAGGAAGCAACAAAGAGCGACTGTGACGCTCACGAACACACCCCGCCCTGAAGGTAGCCCAAGAATGTGCTACCCTAGAGGTCCAGATCTCTGGGTACCAAAAGGAACTCTGTTTTTTCTGAAATCCTGCAATACTAAGTCGCTGTCACAGAGCAACGATCCAATTCAGAGGAAAGAAAACAGCGTTTAATTTTGCTCCAATAGCACAGGCTGTCTGACAAGGAACAGAGAGCTGCACTGGCGGCCACATTAAGAAGTGACCGACAAAGCACAAGCGTGGGCACGCGGGGCAGAGGAGGCACGGCCAGCAGGAGATCCCGGTGCAAAGGCGAGGTTGTAAGTGGACGGTGAGGAGCTGCCCGACCAGCTGCTGAAAGCTACCCACAGGACACCCTAGTTTTACTGTCTTTTGAAAATCCCTTATTGTACTTTCTTAATTACAAAATTCTCCAGCTAGTGTAATCCTGATCAGTAAATGAGACAGAGTGATCTCAACAAGCAAATGAACAGGCGGTAAACGCACTCGTAGGAAACCTGCTAAGAGAACAGGCGTCTCTCCTGCTCCGGCTTGTTTTCCTCCCTCAGTGTTTTCCTGCCTTGTGTCTCCACTGGAAACAGGATTTTTCTCGTACATCATATGCTGCACTTGCAGTCCCATTCACTCCTCTGCCGTCTGGGCGAACAGACCCGTCAGACTGGGGACAGGGAAGCAGGTTTTCCTGAGTCCAGGGGCTTGCCCGGGGCCACCGAGGCAGCAGATGAGACTCAGACATAAGAGCTCCTATCGCGACACTGATGGCCCCTTCCTGACCAACATCTCCTCCCCCCCATCACCATGACCACCACCAGGAAGCCAGTGACTCAGCACATTAAGGGCTGAGAGAGACCAGGAGGTGTCCAGATACAGGGATTTATTTCACTTAGTGTCAGGTGCATCTATTACACCAGCCTGAAGGATCTTAAAGGACTTCTAATATGATGACATCT
Source organism: Uropsilus gracilis (assembly GCA_004024945.1). Classification (NCBI taxonomy): domain Eukaryota; kingdom Metazoa; phylum Chordata; class Mammalia; order Eulipotyphla; family Talpidae; genus Uropsilus; species Uropsilus gracilis. The sequence goes on from PVHY01007355.1 coordinate 48,249, forward strand.
TATTTTCCAAAAAGTTTACTCTGGTCTCTTTCCCAAACAAAAGTAAAAACCTCAACTCCCTCCCCAACTCAACACTTCCCCCAACTCCACATTCTCAAACTCAGCATTTCAGTGAGTAAAAATGTGCATTTGTTCAGCTGCTTTCACCAGGACTCTGCTTCTCTTCTTAAAAAGCTTTCTGTCCGAGGCTGGGCACGGTGGCACATGCCTATAGGTGGCAGCCTAGGAAGCCGCAGCTGGGGCCAGGGATCGTGGTCCTGCCAGGGCACTTAGCAAGACCTAGCTGGGCATGGTGGCGCGTGCCTCTAATCCCAGCTACCTGGGAAGCTGAAGCTGGGGATTGCTCGAGTCTGTGGTACCCCGAGCAACGAGAGCCTGTGGTTCCACCGGCAAAAATAGCGAGACCTGGTCTCAAAAACAAAACAAAACACATCTGAGCAATGAGTTCGTGGACTCCCCCCAAGGCCCTGGTCCTCCAAAGGAAAGTGGAGACCTGCACACCCCAACAGCACTCCTCCCTGTGCCTGTGGTCTTGGCACTTGCAGGAGGCACAGCACAGAGGTGCTTCCCAAGAGCCCTGTGCACAGGGCTCACCGTGATCCAGCTCTACGGGCTGTGAGAAACGAATTCTCTCTTCCAGGCCAGGAAGCGTGCAGACACCTCTCACAAAGCAAGCGCACTTACTGGGCTGGCAAAAGCTCTGGTGTGAGCGTGCAGAGCGCCCACTGGCTGGGAGGGGCGGGCTGCAGCTTCCGTTCCTTGAAGCTCGCTCAGGAGGGGGGCGCACAATGTTCGGTCTCATTACTTGAGGTTCTGACAAATAGAGCATTACCGGGACATTTGTCCTGCAGCCAGCGCGTGTCCTTTCTTGAACAGACATACAGCGCTGCAAACAAAGGGAGAAAAGAGTGGGCGCTGCAGGGGGAGGAGAGCAGGAAAACCAGCAGCTCATCTGAACAATCTCTGTCAAATGAACCCTATCAGATGACCTCGAATAAAAATGTTAAACTAAGCATTATACAACAGCAACGTTTGCAGGGCCTGGAAAACAGCAGATTGTAAAATGTCGGGGACCAGGCGCCACACCGTCCCACCGCCAAAGTCAGAATCTTCTGGAATCACTGCTCAGGCCAAACTCTGAGAGAAAAAAGAAAAAGAAATCCAAAGACACTAGCTTGGTCTCTTAAGAAAATGTGTAACCAGCTGTGGAATTAACTCTTTCAAGACTGCGTGCTATGGAGGAAGAACCCACTCTTGGGGTTAGTCCTGGGGTGCCCCGACTCTGCCCACGACATGGTCACCCACCTCTGCGGCCTGTCAGAAGGTCCGGCCAGCGCAGGCCGGACCTCAGAAAAGGAGGGGTTGTTTAATGAGCTGGTTGGCAGTTTGCCTACATTTCTTAAAAGGAATTACTGTCCATTCCTGACCCTTGAGTCATAAATTAAGTGCGACATCGCCTTGGACATGGTGGCTGCCCTGTCGTGCCTAGCCAGGGCGGAGCAGGTCAGAGGCACCTAAGAATAGGGGCTGTGCCACTAAGCCACATGCAGTGGGCCACGTGGTGGCCTTCAAATCGGTGTGTTCACAGGCCGACCCACAGGACCTGTGACTGCTGCCTTCCTTGGAAGGGGACTTAGCAGATGTAATGACACAGCGTCAGGGTCGTGGGATGAGGATATCAGCTGGGACGAGCCTCATGGGGCCTGAAAGCCACCGTGCGTGACCCTCGAAGAGAAAGGCAGGGGGAGAACACACGCACCAGTATGACCACGGAGGCCGGAGTCACAGGAGGCAGCCTCAAGCCGAAGAAATGCCAGAATTCTCCAGAAGCCGGAGAAGCTGAGGCGCTGCCTCCTCCCTGCAGGAGCCTCTACAGGGAGCACAGTGCTACCTGCACCCTGATTTCAGACTTCTGGCCTGCAGAACTGGCAGAGAATAAACTTCTGTTGCTTGAGGCTGCCAAGCTTGCGGTGATTTGCTGCAGCAGCCACAGGAAACTCCCGTAATACCCGCCACAGAGGAGGCGAGCTACTGAAACGCAGATCCAGGGGTGGGTTGATTATTTCACCCTAGCAAATGACTTGTTTATCATCATGGTAAACAAATGACAGCGCCTGGGGGAGATGTGCTTTTACGGAACCAGAGCAAGCGCAAGCCTGGAAGAGCACAGCGCGTGGCCAGTCTCCGGCGGCCTGCACGCCTGGCGTGCCCGAGCGGACTCCCGAAGCAGCTGCCCTTTCAGATCCCCCCGAAAAGCAACACTTGGAGGAAGACACAGAAGTGGCCTGCCTGGCCGGTCCACCGGCCGTCAAGGGTGCAGCGATGCAACACCTGAGGCTGGCACCCTGTCTTGTCCCCAGTCATGGAAACACACATGGCTGCACTGTCCTGAGAAGCTTGAGGAAAGGGTGAGAAGGAGACTGCAGACTCACAGGCCTGTCACCTTGATGGAAACCAAAGAACTGTGACCTTCCTGGGTTGTCACGCCAAGCCAAAGTCTAGGGGTTCCTTCTGCCCTGGTGGTCTGGGGACTTGACCGGAAATGACCATGACTCAGAATCAAAGAAAGGCTCTGGTTTAAGGCCGGGAGGGCAAACCACATCTTGAGTACCAGGGAGAGGGATGCAGGGGTAGCTGGGAGGAACTGTCTTGAGGCCTCTGGGACTGGGAGGGTGCTAGGAGCACCGGTAACAGTGACTATACTCCTCACGTCCCCTGACTGCAAATCTGCCCAATGTGGGGGAAATTAAGCTTCGTTTTTATTAAAGAGTTTGCGTCCCAGGATGTCTGTGACTTAGAATGTGACATCCACAACTGGGCCACAGTACAAACCAACCAGTTTGGGAGAAGACGGGAGAGGACGAAACTCCTTCGTCCAACTACGATTCATATAAAGTTCAAGGACAACCATTGGCAGAGCCAACCCAGAGGGCAGAAAGCTGCCCAGAACCGCCACCAGCGATTAGCCTCCACACCGCCTGCCCTGAGCACCTCAGCTCAGGCATCACCAGGGGCTTCTGGGGAGAGGGACAGCTGCGGCCGGCCCAGCTGCTCCAGGGCAGACAGATGGAGGGGGCTGTCTGCCCCACTCTGCTGCCACAGACCGCAGCACCACCAGTAGTGCCAGGTGCAGCCCCCGTGACTGCAGCCAACACACTAGGCAAATGTTTCTGCTCAGTCCCCACAACCTTGCAGCAACACCTCACCAATTAAGATCCCCAGGGCTTCCTCAAGACGACATCTAGGCTGGTCATTGTTTATAAAAAGGAGTTTAAGGCCATCAGGCACTTCTGCCTCCTTCTCTCATCAAGAGAGGCTGTTACCCCTGGATGCGCAGTCAAAGACACACAGCCTACTGTGTTCGTCTCCCGCTGCCTCCGAGCACCAGGACAAACTCCAGTCACAGCATTTTCTTGGAAGTGCACTGTACTGAGAGCCAGGGGAACAGCGCCACCCTGTGCATCCCTCCACACTCCACTTGCTACACCAAGCCCTCTCCAGGCCACAAGACCCACTCGGGGCAGCTGGACAAGGTGGTCATTCAACACGTCACAGGGCAAAACCCCTCCCCGGAGAGGACACATGTCCACCCTGACAGTCACCCTCCCCACCAAGGCCAGCTGCTTGGCCTGGGGCCGCGGGCCTGTCAAACTGGTGGCGTGACTTCACAACTCAAGGCTTTCATGCCCTAGAAGGCATCTCAACATAAGCCTGAGATCCAAACAAAAGGGGAACCGCTCCAGGTGTTGCAAAATGCCAAGAGTTTCAACAGATTAAAATCTCACTGAAGCTACAAGGAGTTGCTCAAAAAGAAACAGTTCACAGAAGGACAAAGACAGAAACGGACACATCTGAGGTCACCAGGGGTGGAAGGGAAGTGGGAACCCGGGGCTTGACAGCTGGAGCTTCTGCGACTGGATCTTGCACTTCAACACAGTTAACACGGCAAATTGCATGTTATACAAGGGATAGTATACACTGCCATCACACCACGCCTTTTAAAAATTAACCGTGCAATACACAAAACCCCACGGAACTGTGTATTTTAAATGGATAAATTATACGGCGAGTGACTTTATATCTTAAAACAGCCTCTAGTGGGTCACTGAGTTAGTACTATCACTCTGCGCTCTTCTCTCCGTAAAAACCTGTAACTGAAATTGCGACACAGCAGAGACAGAAATAATTAGAAACGTCAAAGGGGAAAAGCAAGAGGAAAAAGCCAGCCCGGTAAGACAGTCAAGCTTCTCCCTGTGCACCCTGCACTTACAAGCTGGCTTTGCCTCCACGCCCCTCCCCCCCTTTCCTGATGAAGACTCACAACCGAATGCAAAGGCCGGCTTCCAGGGCAGGTACAGTACACGAGGCAAGAAGACACGGCATCTTGCAGGTGAGCAAAACAGCCCCCCCCAATGGCTCTCACATCTGGCCTGAGCCAGGTCCCTGCCCCCAAAATACTGGTGTCCCCCAGCAGGGTAGTCGGCTGAGGCCCCTGACATGCCAGGCACAGGGCAGTTCACCCCCCAAAGCCCCAGGTGGGCACTCATATTCTCAACAGACAGATGAGAAAGCTGAGGCCCAGGGTACCTTGCCCAGGACGGTATAGGTGTAAGGAGTGGGGCTGATCGCAGGTGTCAGGGACCCACCGCTTCATGCACTGCCTGAAGTGAGGTGATCTGACCGGGAGCATCAATCAAACGATGCTTAAACTGTAAGCGCAAATGGAAAACAACGGTGGGGAGAGTTGCGACCTCACGGCCCTGTGTGCTAGATCAACAGCTGAGGCCAGCTTGTCACTCTTGCTTGTGCTGGGCAGCTGACGTCCCTGGTGGGGTCACAGTAACACTGAAAACGCTGGAGCTAATTTATACCTGAGCTGCACAGCAGCTGAGCAAAGACAGAGCTGAAAACTGACAGCAACACCAGGCATCGGGACAGGGGAGCCCCGCCCTCTGGTTCTTCCAGTACCTTCTGCTCTTCTGCACCGTCTGAGGGCAGGACAAAAGGCTCCAGAAAGGTCTCCCTGCAGCAAGAAGGCCCAGTGATGCTCTTCCGGGTTTTTGTTTGCGTCAAACCCTTCCACTCAACCATTCTATTTAAACCCTTCCATCCTGCCTCTCTGAGGGGCAACCGGGACCTAGATAGGCCCCAGGCCTGCCAGTGGCCGTGCCGTTTCGGCAGGCAGCTGCAGCCCTGCCTCCACGCGCTCAGCCACCTCTGCTCTTGTCCAGTGGGCAGGGAGTGGCCTCCCAGCTTAGGTGGGTTCTGGGCCTGCTGGTGTGTGGGCTTGGCCGGGGGGGGGGAACCACTCTAAAGGCATTCACTGTCTTTCACTCTCACCCCATTAGTCCTCAGAAGGAATGAGGAGAGAACTAATAGAACAGATAAAATTGGTGAGGGGCCAGATTAAAAACCCTGCTCACACATATGAGTGGAAGACAACGTATAATGGACGAGAAAAATGATCATGGACATCACCTGTCACACAGTCACACCTACGGCCACACGAGTGGACGAGCCAAAAGCTAAGGGCTGATACGCCACCCAAGAGAGCAAGGTGCCCTTCCCCATTCCATGGCAGAGGAAGGTCACAGAGATGGGGCCTCAGGCCCCACAGCAAAGCTACAATCTGGAGGACAGGAAGTGATCTGCAAAGACTTTCAGTAGAGACGCCTTTCATGAGTATCTTCTATAATGAATGGAATTGATTGAAGACAGTCAACAATGAGAAGACACTAATAGATTCCAAATGAGCACGAACTGCTACCCAGCGCAGAGTTAAGACAGAACACCTACCAACACAGCTTGCTATATTCAAGGATCACAGTCCCTCACCCAAGAAAAGGACAATGCCACAGAAGACAAAGAGGCCAAAGGACTCAACATAGATCAAAAAACAAGGAGAGGAGTTCGAGTGAACAGAGGGGACGTGAACAGGAGGGGAAGGCTTCCAATAACCATTTGCTGATACTGTATAAAATCTAAAGAATGAATAAAATTTTAAAAATTAAAAAATAAATAAAGCCTCTCTGACCACCTTATAAGCAAAAACTTATACAGGTACAGGACTGCTCTCCTGGGGGGGAGGGGGAGGACACATTGGTAAGCTCTATTTCAGGTGCCTCCCCCTCCAGACCTGGGGCTGTTCCAGTACCTCCACACTTTCCATAAACTGCTGTCTTCATTTGAATAACAAAACTTTTAAACTGTTCCAATTCAAAGCACTCTTGCTTCCATGATAGCAGTGATCTGCACCATTTCAAAAGAGGATGATGAAGCAAACACTTCAATTATCCTTTTTTATTGGCCAGCACAAAAGGGAGGGTACCAGTAAAAGTGGACACTCCACATTTGCCATCAACGTACTCCAATTTCACAGCCACGGGATAACCAGCATTCTTCCCTCTCATTAAACTAGAAAACAGCCTACTTTTTCCAGTCTCCCTGTATGTTAGGTTCTTTCATAGTTCAAGAAAGGAAAATAATAGCTACCGGGCACGCCAAGATGACAAAGTGCTAGGTGCCATCAAAGTCCTTTCAGTTCTCACACAATCTTTTTAACCTCCGTGGAGGTTAAACAGAGAGGGCAACCTGGTTTCACAGAAAGGGCAACCATTTGTCCCGCACTGTAACACACTCCTGGTCATGGCATGCTCCAGCAACTGCAGCTTGGGAAGAACAGCTGACAGTATCGGCCAGGGAAACCTACACGTCCAGCAGAATCCTGCTGAGACTCAGAACACCAGTGTCGAGAACTAGGTCGCCATCCTCTTCAGCCAAGTGCAAGTGATCCTCTCTTACTTTCAGAGAAAAACTAATACAAGAGACTTGCTCATTTCCTTCTTCTTTCTAAGAACTGCGGTAAGAGGAAAACAACCTTCCCCAAAAGCCTTCCTCAGAGGTTTAGCTACAAGAGAAATCTAGGCATCGTGCAGAAACTGATGACTGTTAATGCAACTTAAGGCAGAAGTTTGATTCTGTGCTTTCTGCTTTCTGTGGTGCAATGAAAAGGAAAAGCAGAGAGTATTTTTAGTTCTCTCCAGCCTAAAAGGATTGACCAGGGGAGCTTCTCAAGTCTGGTTTTCCAGGCATTGATCAGAACTGACCGCAGTTTTAGAAGAAGGTAAGCTGTTTCCCGTATAGAGAGTCCCAGCGCAGACACAGCATGTTCGACACAGCCTGTCATTAGTGGTGGGGCTGGGCCCGGTTCTTGGCGGTTCAGCCCGCCTCGTGATCCCATTCCGAGTCCAACAGCGAGAATTATGGGTGGTCCTCAGGCCAGGCAAGAGACAAAATGGCACCATGCAAAATCCTCTGGGGACATCCTTTTAGGCAGATGGGCTCAGAAAGCACGTTGGGTGACATCCGGTGGCATGGACTCGATAGAACTCCCCAGAAAGGCCGAAGGAGCATGGCCAACAGCTCATTTGGAATAATACAGAAATCGGTGGAGTTTATTTCGCCTCCAGGTTTACTTTTTAAACAAAGTATTATTTGCCTACGTGGGTAACTTAATGTCCATCCAAATGTATGTTAGGATGAGACGTGTTTGGCCGAGCTCCCATTCAGAAAGGGTTGCTGCCAACGCAAGTAAACCTGCTGAGAAGACGTGCAGATGTTCCTAAAACCAACCACTTCAGACGATGTGGACGGCAACCGTTGGATGTTCTCTACATGACCAATCCAGAAATCGTAAAGTCATAGCTCAGACCGGCACATAAATAAGAATGAGGTCATCCTTAATACACAAACAGATGTCAGAGGAAGCAACTGCTTTTCCTGTTTTTCAAATGGGCTAAGAAGGAAGCTGCACTTGACCAAGCTAGAGTAACACTTGACTCTCTCCAGACGGAGTAATAAAATTAGTTCTTATTTTGCATTTGAAATGCTGCCGCAATTTCTTTTCTTGAAAGAAGAAAATATCCTTCCTTATGAATGGGAGGAAATAGAGCAAAGAACAAATTAGGCAAGAATTTTCAGTGCACAGGAAGGTTCCTGAATCAACTCTTTTGATGTGCGTCTTTGTTCAGGAGAAAGAGATGGGCTGGATGATGTCCCAGTCTTATATGAAGAGATGCAGTTACTGCAGAGTAATAGCCCTGCATCTCAATATTCAGTCGATACAGACACATATGGAATCCTAGTTAGCCTTTGCACTTGAAGCTTTTTCTGACTGCTCTTCCTGCGGGCCAGGCAGATTACTGCTCAACTAGATGCATGCTTTAGCTAATTGCTTTGCTTTACACCCATCACCTGCTTTTATTATTAGGAGCAGATTTCAGTGGAGAAACAGGATCACTGTTTATATATTTCAATGAGCAAACATCCCCCAGTCGAAGAATATTATCGAACAACAAACAACAACCTGCAGGGATGACAACGATTCCAATTATCGCTAGTGTCCCCTCTAGAACCGTGGTCTAAGACGTGAGCTGCCTGTCTAAAGACTGACAAAGATCAGCACTGGCCCCAAAATGAGAGCTTAGGAAATCCTGTTGCACTAAAAGCACAAGGAACTGGACGGACGGCGAGGACTGAATGGTTACCCAATTAATTCTCCATGCAGAAAAATACAACTTCCTCTGCCATCTACACCCCTCTGTCACCCAGCCTTCTTTGGAAGATGTTTCAATAGTCAAGCCCGTTTACCTCTAAACTGCCATAAGAAGGAACAAAGATTCAAAAAGCAGGAAGCCACAGTATGCTCAAACAGACTCAGGAGATATACATTCAGGGACTGTCGGAGTCCAGACATTTGTAATAAATATCTCCGCAGACTAAGTAGAAGCCTGGTGCCACTGGTGTTTCCACAGACACCAATGGAGGTGGCGCCCCACCCCGTCCACACCAACAGGACTGTGAAGGGCTCTATATAAAGTAAGGGGGTGATGTAACCAACCCAACACTGAAATAGTTCTCCCAGCCGTGCTGATGGATGTGGGCTGCCTTTTCCCCTCTGCCATGCCCAGAATCTCCCAGAAGCAACCCCGCTAAGGGAGTTGGGGTGAAGATGAAGGTTGAGGGCTCTGAAGCAGAGCCAAACTGTGGCCCGCTGGTGGATCACATCCATAACTTCAGGCTCAACTCTGCCAAGAAGGAGCAAACCACACTTTGAAGCAATAATCTAGCGGTTCTTTGAAAATGCTCTGAATTTAGACTTCTCCCTAAGTCACACTGACTTCTCCCAACAACGAAGAAACACAAGCAAGCTTGTACTTCATCGACTCCATTCAGATGATGGCTGGAGCACAGCATGACCACTGAGACGTTTCCACACACTACTTAAAAGTCATCTGGATGACCAACATCTTCTCAGAAAAACAGTAATCAGATATTAATTACACAAGCGTAAGGACTCATCTCACATGTAGAATTTGTTGGGGTACATTAGATTGTGGGTACATATGCCCACACACACGAGCACATGTATACACACACACACACACAGAGACACACATACACACTTCCTTGTAGGTGATCCAAATGCCAAAACCACTTCTTTGTCTTGGAAGAGATAGACCATGTCTGACGATGTCTTACTTCCTTCCTCTCTCTTTTTTTTTTAAAGCAAATGTATTTAGTGAAATATTTCCCAAAAGGTCAATTCCTATTTTGAAAAGCATCTGAGTCGTCGGAAACTCAAACTATGCACCGCACTGCCCCATCAGCCTGGAGGGACATCACAGACAGGGGACTCTTCCACAGAGAGCAAGCTGGGGGCTGGGACCCTCTGATTACTCACTTGTTAAAAAAAGGTTCAACGAGCTTGGATCTGGCAGACACATGAATTTTGGGAGGACTAAGGAAAGAACCTAATGAAAAAAAGACACAGAGCATTACACGCGGTCAAGCAGACGGTACCTGAAAGTCCGGGCAGGACTGTACTTAAATCAACAATGTGGTCACCTCCACACCCAGGAGGCCAACCTCCTCCAACCCTGGCCTCCCCCTTCGCTTCTCAGCAGGGAGCGGATCCCGGGACAGTGGGCAGCAGCTGAGAGTCACTTGGGACCAGTGTGTGTGCTCGTCAGGAACATGAACCGCAAGTACCTAGGTAGTTGGCCATGGAGATGAAACACAGCCCCGTGATGTAAGCATCATAGCCCGCCTCATGGAGCTGTTCAGAAGCTGTGTCGTAACTTGGAAAACCTTCCGCACTTTCTGAAAAGGAAAAAGAAATCACAGCTTTCCCAAGGCCACCACAAAACGTGAAGACTAGTACAGACATTGCCCACCCCCCACCCCAACCCCCAGTCAAGTCCAAGTGTGCTGCTGTCTGTGTGAGCAGGTCCTCAATAAGTAGAACCAAGTTCCCTGTTACTCAGTTCTCGTCACACAAGACCTGACAGCATGAGATGACAGAGTCACAGAAAACACAAGCTATGGTCTGGACTAAGGAAACGCCACATCAGACAATCAGAGACCAGCCTCGCCTTCCTCGTCTCACATTGTGGGTGGCGCTTACAATCACATGTAACATGCTCTAGGGAAACTAGTCCTTCTCTTGACTGCTCTTAAGCCCACAGAAAGGAGCTTCTTCCCTTACAGATAACAGTACCATCAAGACCCAACAGGAATTGCAGAGCAATGATCACTCGCATGGACTTGAGTCCCACTGAGTTTTCATCTTTGCCCCGTTACTTAACTGCCCTAAGGTCTTGGGCCCAGCATTTCACCTTTTGGCCTCCATTTGGTACAACGGCGACGTCACCAAAACCCCCTGACTGGGTTTTCGTGAAGATCAAATGAGCCGAGGTCACCAGAGCTCTCAGCGCAGGGCACGTGGGGCACACTCAGCAACTGTTACCCAGCGGAACCCGAAGGGACCCTCCCAAAAGCAGATTGCGATCAGCACTGGAAGTGCAACTCATATTGTCCTCTGCTGTGCTTCCAAGCTTACAAATCTAAAGATAAAAGCACAACTAATTCCCAAAATAGATTAGAACTTGCAGCGACGCTGCCCTTGGAACACAGGGCCGCTTCACCAGAGACCATTTTATAACCTGATTCTTTTGTTACAGATTTATAGAGAGATGCTGAGAGGGTAACATCTAACAGTGACCCGTTTCAGCCCAAATTCTCTACCAGATACCAGCACAGTACATGGAAATAGTGGGGAAAAGCTATAACTCATTATCATTTCTTAGAATGATTCTGAATGTGAATTATCAAGAAGGTTACAGCAGAACCAAACACAGGAATGGAAATTAACAATGAAAAGTCTGTACGTATTTTTGTCACATGATGCTCTTTGCGTAAGAACTCTCTAACCTCCGTAAGAAATGTCAAAAAAGTCTTCGAACATGGTATCCAACTAAGTATTACTCTCTATTCTACCACCGCCAAAAACACCTATTTCTACAGCAATTACTCCCATTACACTGTTACAGAAAAGTCCCAGTACCCTTCCCTTCTTAATTCCTTTCTTGGACTATTACCCAGAAAAGGAGGCAAATAGCTATAATCTGACTGCTACAGGACCTGCCATTGTCAATTTCTGACCATTAATCCTATTATCTCTGTCTTCAGACACAGCTAATGGAATGCCAATTACAGAACCGCCACACCATTAGGCTCACTGGGTCTGAGGAAGTGGGTGCCACCAAGAAGGTTCACCAAACACCTGGGTAGTGGTGAGGGATGTGGCACCACCTCTCCACACTCTCCTGCTTCTCCTTAGAGCTGCTGTTCTGCCCCTACACCACCTCACAATGACACAGGGGTGGAGACACTCCTTCCTGAGCTTTCAACCCAGATCTTCAGTTTTCTGAAGCACAAAATATATTTTCGTCCCACCGCTGGCATGTAATCACCAGCTCTTTGTCTCTGCTTGAACAATGCACCATAGAGCAGAGGACACAGTGGGTTTTGGGAGAACTCCAAGCATTAGGAAACAAAAGGCCTGAAGCTGCAATTGCTAAACTTCTCAATGAACAGGCTACTGACCAACTGGATTAGCGGAAAGACCATTTTTATTCAGAAAACAGTCATTCGAGGGCGGCAGGAGTAAGTTAACCTCCATCTGTAACACCACACCAGAGCAGTTTCCTCTTTCTGCTCCATGCGCATCAACAATGAGTGAGAAGAGCCCAGGGGCTTTCGAGACACTTTACATTCTTACCAACTTTAGGAGGGTTGAAAGGTGTGTCTTTTAACCGCTTTTCCAGCTCCGCAAGGGAAGTGTTGTTGATAATATCCTGCAAACCAGGAAAGGGAGAATTACATGCGCTCTCCTCTCACTAACAGAGCCGACGAGGTCACCACAGAAACAAAAAATCCGGTGCTGCCCCCTTGTGCTCTTTGAAGAAACACAGGCGTATCCGCTGCGGGTTTAACTGTCACCACAAGGAAAGGACAGCGCGAGAGAAGACCCATACAGAGGACAGGCCCCTGGCCAGCTGTACCGCTCTGTCATTCCTGTCATTCAGCGTCTGAAGTCACTTCCCAAGGCAGCAAATGATGACACCGTGCCCTGAATTACCTTGATTATACAATATATCCATCCCAAACGTATAAAATAAGGAGAACAAAGACAGGAAGAAGTGTATACGTGTGCGATCTACCAAAAATACATCGTACACGCTAATGCTAGCAGGCTAGATTCCGATATTTGGCAAGGCACTTACATAAATGGGAATTCCCGAATTCTTAGTCACAATTCAGAAAATTCCAAAATAGGGCTTATCAGAAATGGTTCAAATTTTTAAAATACCTTAAAAGGTTGCGTGCTGGCCATCAATTTTGTATCCAAGAGTCTGAAAACAAAGAATTTTCAATAAGGTAAACAAAATGCATGTCAAGGCTCAAGTGTGTTGGACACTGATGAATAGCCTCTATTGTCTTAGAAGTGGACAGGAGGCATCCTGAACTAGGCTGGGCACCCGGTCTCCTCGGCCAGGAGTTGCCGCGGGGGAACCCACACTCTAGCACACTCAGGTCACAAGTTCTACATTAGCTTGTGTGCTGACAGGGAGTGGCTGCGTGCAACCCCAGGTAAGTCCAAGAGCCTCATGTTTGCACACAGTTCAAATACTGCAGGTCCAACATGCCCAGGTGACCATTTTTGCTACCGCTGCCAGGTTTTTAATACATAAACTCTTGAAGGGTCAAAATATGCACTGGATAGTTTCATGCTATCATTGTTACTCCTACTATCCTGTGTCAGTGGTTGAGATAATTTTTTTAAAGTTTTTTAAGGAAAAAAAAAAGGATAGGTTAATATAAAAAACACTTTTCATATAAGTGTGGACCCTGTAAATAAACAGGACAGAAAGAGTTGGCCTGAAGGAGCAGCTGCTCCCTGTTGTACCAGGTCCTCTCCAAGCAGCCCACCCCCCTCCCAAAACAGAACTGTGTTTAGAGGACTCACGTGGTGGACACATGACCTTCTACCACGTGACACGTCGCAACTAGCACACAATAGTAAAGTGGGAAAATATTACCAGATAATGACACTGACTTAAAGCTGATGGGAAAAAAAATCTCTAGCCAGGTAATTCCTGACTACAGAAGAACCCTAAGAGGCTGCTTCCTCTGCTACCTGGTACACCTGAACAAGAAAGACGAGACGCAATGCAAGGAAACCTCAGCAGGTCTTCAGACAAGATGTGGGGTGAGGAGGAAAGGGGCTCTCTTAACTCATCCTTCCTATTTGAATTCTCAGTGGAGTACCAATATATGGATTACAGAAGTAAGCCACCACAGAGCTGGAGGTATCCACACCCTTTCCTGGCTTATGTGACCTGATAATCTCACAACCTTACGGGTCTAGTAAATTACTACAGACCTACTTACTACGCCAGGAGAACTCCTCAAAGAAAACTTACCTGGGGAAAACACAAGTTGTCATCTCCTTAAACTCATTTAACTCCTAAAAAACAAAGACTGGTTACAATGAACTAATCCACTCACAGTATTGAAAAATATACAGAGACATTTCAATATTTCAACATTTCCACAGCCTCTTCTTGAGCCAACTGGGATACCTCACCCAGACCCTTTCAGCTAAACTGCCACTAATTTGATCAGTCATGACTTTTCAGAAAGTACAGCCATAGTCTCGCTAATGGGGCTGCATATGGAAATGTTTGCATCCTCAAAATGGACAAATTTTGTACCGCTGAAACAGGAGGGGGGTAGTTTTTATTGTGTATAGAAAACCTTCACAGCTCTTAAGCAAGCTGGCGTTTGCAAGACGAAGACACTGTCTGACTCTGCCTTCAGTGGGCACGCCCAGGATATAGGGCTTTATATGGTCACGGAAACACCAGCTTTTCAACATGCACGTGCCCACTTTGACGGGAAAATTGCTAAAAGTGGCAGCAGTAACAACAGCCCACATTAGGCAAGTCACCTCCCGAGTTTCTTGAATTAGCTGAAAGCTAAAGCAAGCTTGCGCTTATTTTGAATGAACTCGTTTACACACGTAATTGCCCTACTGTACCAGGGAGTCATACCCCCATCCTTTGTACTGTACTCTATCCAGTTATTCATGCTTCATAGCAAACTGCCACTTCCAATGAGCTTTCCCGTCTGTGAATCCAGACTGTGTTCAGCCAGCCTGAAATATTTACCAGCTTTTCAATGGCTGTTGTTAAATTAATGGACAATCCATGAACAAGTAAGTGGTTTCAACGTGAAGTCAAAACAAAAGCGTGATAATGACTGGAATCCCTTAGTACCATTGCAAAGTCTCACGAAGAAGCAGTTCGAATGGCATTGTTGGGCAGGGTTCCCTGGCCAGTGTACAGCAGAGTTTAAGATCAACATCTTCTGAAAGACGATGCCTAAGGACCAAGACTCGCTGAGGATGCTCCTACAGGGAGCTCCAAACTACAATTCTTCAGTAAACTTTTAAACGTAAAATTTAACACTGGTGAATGTAAAAGCTGTACCATTTTAAAGAGGTCTTCTCACTTATTCTCATCGCTTCTTCCAAAGGCAGGTAGAAATAAAGATAAGCCAGTTGTGCCTGATAAGGACTAAGCATAGAGATCTCATCCAGATCATCTTAGCAATAAAGCAAGGGATGAAACTACTAACCTGCCTCCTACTCTGCAACACATCTCATGTGCTTTTCTACTAGAATCTGAGTCAAGCTAGTTCCATCCATTCATGTTAATACATGCGCAGGTAAGAAAAAGGTTACACCCCTTGGCCCAGGACAAAACCACCTGGAAAGAGGAGGAGGGTGAGCTGCCCAGAGAGCATTTGTGTGCCCTAAGAAAGACACAGCTTCACAGGCGGGCAGAGGGAAGGAAGACCAACACTGAACAGGAACAGACGAGGAAAATTTCCTGGCAGAGGCAGAAAGCTGAGCCTTGGCGAGGGATGGGACAGTTGCACAGAGCAAACAGTAAGCAAAGCCAGAGAGAATCCAAGTTGAGGAAAATTATATACCAAATATACAGACAAGCAGAAACACAAAGCACTTCCCAGGGAACAAATGAGTCTGTCTGGCTGAGAATAAAGTGGAGTAACAAGAGGCTGGACCACACAGTGGCGCTGGGCGAGATCACAATGAGCTGGCTGCACCAGGCTGAACAGAGTCAACAGCACAGAAATACAGAGGCAGTGGGGTCAGGTCTGAGTTTTGAGCAGTCAGTGATGTGAACAGAGCCATACGTCAGAAGATTATGAAAAGGGCACAGCTGGAAGGCACTCACTGTTAAATCAATACTTTATGCCCTCTAAGTGGTAAGCAATACGGGGCGTTCAAAACACCTAGAAAAACAACACAAACGCATTTCCTCTTTCCTTTCTGCTAACCTCATTGGTTTAAAGGTCAAAAAGTCCCAAGAAGACCAAGGAGCGGATAAAGATGATGCGGTACATATTCACAATGGAATACTACGCAGCTGTGGAAAGGAGAGAAACCTCGCCATTTGTGATGGCCTGGATGGACCGGGAGGGGATTATGCCAAGTGAAAGTAATCAGACTGAGACACCTCAGGTCACATGGCCTCATGCATGTGGAATATAAAAAACACATCAAACAAGCAAACCAAACCAAACAACCTTTTGGATACAGAGAACAGACTGGTGGTTACCAGAAGGAAAAGGTATGAAGGGGTGAGGGGGGTGTGTGTGTAATGGGCTTAAAAGTGGTAACCGCAAGTGGAGGAGGAAACTGGACCTTTGGTGGGGGATCACAGTGCACGGTGCACAGATGTCAAATCATTATCTGTCCACGTGAAGCATGAAATGTCACAAATCAATCCTACTGGGGCAGGTGGGGGGGAATTCCTGCGTTTACAAAAATTAAAAAATCTATTTTTTTCCCAAGTCATGAGAGGAGCTGCCACTTTAGCCATCTGACCAATAAGAAATGGCAGGTCTGAAAAAAACACGAGCTTTTTAGAGCTGTACAAACGCTTGTTTTGAGAGTCACAGCTCTCAAATCTTGAGTCCCAAAGGTTACGGCTGTCATGGAAAGCAGCGACATCTCCACGGTTATGGAAATAAGGGACTGAACTGTGAGGAGAGGTCGCTTGCAAGCTGGAAGTACTCATAGGTCAGTGTGGCGGCAGTTTAAGGCTAGGGCTGCAAACTCCAGCCTGCTCGCTAGACCTGGGCAGCCACCTGTTTATCTTGAGCCCTGGTTCACAGATACCAAGCCATGCCCACTGGCGATGCCTTCCTTGGCAGTGTTTGGGTCACAATGACAATGCTGAAGCTGAGACGGACACCAGGCAGCCTGGGAAGCCAGCGTCACTCACCACCTGGCCACGCATAGAAAAAGCTTGCCACGCTCCAGTGCAAAGGATGGGCTGGAGGTTAAAGGGAGACAGGGACTCCTGCCTGGAGTTGGCTTAACTCCAAATCATGCAGTCAAATGGAAAGAATCCAGGTGTGCGAGACAGCATAGGGGAAGCCGCCAGGAGTTTACAAGGGATGGGATCTGGGGGACAAAAAAGAGGGTCAAAATGCTGAAAACAGTGTTGGTGCTGGGCATCCCTTAGAGACGCAGACACGGACTAGGGAATCGGGAGGAAGACTGACTCAGAGACGGGAAGAAGGGAAGAAAGGCAGCGTGGGTGACGCACTTGCAGAGTCACCCCCAGTGGGAGGTCAAGATGCAGCGCTGTCCGCGGAAGCTATGGAAGCGGTACCATCGCTAGAGGAGAGACGTCAAGGAGAGAGAATGCAGGAGCGGGAGGACCCAGGAAATGAGATGAATCCCTGGGCAGCAGAGAGGAGCAGAAGAGGAAAAGCGCTTTGGCACGGAGTGAGGAGGGAGCACACGCCACCCAGGTGCTGGGAGTCGAAGGAGGCAGCCCCACTGGGGCGGAGGAGGGTCCTGCAGGAGCTGCTCGGGGTCACTTGACCTATGGCACCATCCGCCGTCACTGGTCCCGCTGCATCTCGCGTCAGCAGTGCCGAGCAGAGAGCAGACCACAACCACGGCCCAGGGGCCCCTGGCTGGCACCGGCCGAGCAGACCATTGGCATAAAGACCGACATCGAACTCGCTGTGGCAGTGGCCGCCGACTCAAGGGCCGGGGGGACCCATCTCTTCAGCATGGGGGACTCACTGGGATCATGACGCAGACAAGGAATCGGCACCTGGCAGGGAACATGCTTGGGAATAAAGAAGCCAGGCTGGCAGAGTCACTTACCGCAGGCAGCGGGCAGTAGAACTGATGGACTGTGTGCATGACGTCCAGGAGCATGTTGTGTCCGATAACGAGCTTGCCCTGGAGAGAGTCAAGGTTAGGAAGAGGCTCTGGGTGCGAAACTACATGAAGGCTGGAGCGTGAAATGCACAATCAGACTCTGAAGAAAAGTACTTGCTTTTTGTCATTTTCATGGAAAACGTACTCATATGCCAATAAACACCCTGGGGTTGGCTTCCTGTTCCTTCAATTTTAGCGTGTTGGCTCCAGAAGGCAAAGCAAAAGCTCCCAATGATTGTGACCTGACTGCTCTTTTTCTGACTGTCACTCGCTGTGCCAGCCTCAAGCGTCCGAAGAACTTGTATCATTTTTGACGAGCTCGAGTTTGAAGAAGAACTGTCACTATAATGTCAGGCCACTGGGACCGGGGAGCAATTTGTGAACAAACTCCAGTACCTCTTCTAGAAGCATCTGCCTGAAAATGACTGGTGTCTTTTTAAAAGCTCCATAGTGACAACACTAAAAGATAACACTTAACGTTTTGAGTTAAGCAGACTGAACTGTCCTTTCATTCGCCTACAGCAAGATTCATGGGGCATGTTCTTAAGTACCATTTCCAATAAAACCTGCTGCCTTTCAACCAACTGAAGTGCAAGGTACATGCAAGAAGTAACTCCATTTTGACACAAATCAAACTACCAAAGGGAGCCAGGGCCATGCTTTAACATAGAACACCTGGCTGCCGTGGCGGGACTGCGCCCAATGTCCCACGGGACCCTCAAAGCAACTCACGGGGCAAGACGCAGTTCTTTGCAAAGTCTGCAAATCTAGCAGCGAAGCTGAGCTGGCTGTTCGGGCTCGGGGCTTGTCACACTCTGGACACCTGTACGATACCACACTCCCAAGGACCAACTTAAACCACAGGAAAACTGTGGAGGGACCCCAACATGGAAGATAAACACCAAGACCCACACCCGCACATGTCATAAATGAATCCCAGTACCACGGTGAAGGAGGTTGGGAAGAAAAGAGCCAAAGAAACGGCGTCTTGAGCAGCCACGGTGAGGCTCGAGACAAAAGGCTCTGCACGCTGCGCGAAGCCTGGCTCGCACACGGACTCCCCGTGAGGCCCAGGCGCAAACCAACATCACAGTCATGATAGGAACCGGATCCCTCCAGGGCCAGAGAAAGAGTTGCCAATAAAAAGAGAATAGGCTAAAAGCAGCCTGGGGTGGGGCTGGCCCATGGCCGGTACAGGCACGGTTCATATGTATGGGTCTGACAGGCAGACACAGAAACACATATATGTGTGCACCCATGGGCTGTGCATAGGCATGCTCAGCTCTGTGCAGGCAAAGGGGCAAGAAGCAGAAATGCCCAGGAGGAGCCCAGAGCCGGATCTTGGTTTCAAGCCACCATTCTCCAATGAGAGGAACCAGGACTCCTTGGAGAAGCGGCTGATTCCGGAACTGAGGCAGGGAAATGACCAGAGAGCCTGGACCACCTTGTGGCCCAGGAGAGTAATGAGAGCTCAGGAAAGGATGGAGCTTTCCAAGGACACAGGGACCAAGCTGAGGAAGCTCCGCTGGCCAAAGGGAGTACAGTGTGAGCAGCAGAATAAACAATACATATACTAGAATAAAGTCCCCTGAGTATACGGTTTCAGAGATCACCAAAGGAACCCATTATGAAAGGGCACTTCTTCCTTGGGGAAGAATTCCAAGCAGCAAGATGGAGGTAAGGGGTGAGGGCTCATATTGCAACACCACAGAATGAGCACCCCAGGCAAGATGCTATCTACACTGGACAGAAGTTTAAGAAAAACAGGCTCTTCATGGTCGCAAAGCATCTCCCCCAGCTATCTATTCATCACGAAGGAAAAACAGAGTCTAGGGCTCAAGCCCAACAGACACCACTCTCACCCAGGGCCAAGGTCGCCACCACAAACCAGCAGTTGTGGGGTTTTCTTGCCACACCTGCATGTCCTCCGTCCACTCATGAGAAAAAATGAAAAATTCCAACTGAGGGACATTTGACAAAACCGTCACCAATATTCTTTAGAAATATGAAGGTTAGAAAAGACAAAGACGGTTCTGGACTTCAGGAGACCAGCACAAGTAAATGCAGTGTTGGGTCCTAGACAGAATCGTGAACAGAAGAAGCACTCAGCAGAAAGATGAGGGAAATTCAAATATGGTCCGAAGCTCATGCCATCGAACCAGTATTAACGCCCTGGATCT
>PVHY01007356.1:0-67941 GCA_004024945.1 Uropsilus gracilis
TAAAACTACAAAAGAATAAAACCAGAAAGGAAAAATTTACTTTGGCCACAACTAGCTTGTAAATAGATGATATCTACTTGGATGTATAAATGTTGCACTTATATTTAACTTAGGTTATTATGATTCATTACCAACAAAACATGTTTAACAATGTTGTGCAAAATATGAAAGCAAAGATAATGAAATTTGCTTGAAGTTTTGTTTAGGCACTTAGAATTGTAATATAGATTAGCTCTTAGTTTATAACCTTATTTTTAAAGTTATTATGTAAGCTATTAGGGCACCCTAATAAGAACATTTAAACTACAAAGTCACTTAAAATTATGAATATCTAATAAAGTATTTTAACAATTCCAGTTTTATTTCTGAATTTAATAGATTGAAGCAAAGGAGTGACCTATACAAATAAGTTTTTATCATTCATTTAATATCTGCTGACTGCCACACTTTACAATTAACTCCTTATCCCTTCCCCCAAAACCAAAAGAATTCTGAGAGGACATCATTTACTCAATTTTAGTAGTACTAAAACAGAGACCCAAATATATGCAGTCACTTCCTCAAGATTATGGTCAAATAATTGACAGGACCAATATTCAAACTCATACCCTTCTGACTCATTTTCATTAGCAATGGTAAAGTAACGTGCTAGATAGATGGATAGGTACAGAAGAATCATGGGCTCTAAAATACAATATTTTGTACAAGACAAGAGGACTGCAGGTATATCTTCATTCAGCTAAAGAATTTACTATGAAACTTGTCTCAGGTGGCATAACCTTTATGGAGAAACCAAAACTAAAGCCAAATAAAGGTTGGGGCTGTCGGGGGGTGGTGAAGAATATGTAAAATCTCAAGCTGGACAACAGGTAATTGTTGCATCACACCCATTATTGATAACTTTCCACCTGAGGAAGAATGTTGGAACGGAAGACTGTCCTTCCTTGGTTCTTTCAGCATAGTAGAGGTCTGGAATATAGGAAACACTCAAAATCTGCTAATTTTTTGTTGACATTGTTATGGTTACATTTTCACAGATGACTGTGATAGGGAATAAGAAAGATGGGCAGATGTTGTTGCTATTTGGTTTAACAAGTGACTATTTCATGTTTAGTTGAGGTTAGTCATGGGGTGAGGGCATATGAATAATTTCAAAAAGGGCTACTTTAACTAGTTCTGAATACGTAGAAGACAGGGAGATTGTGGGATGGGGAGAATGGCAGAGTCCAGAACTGTGGTACTGACCAGGGATCATCCAAAGCTGGCAGAGTGTGTCGTATAGTACAATGGTTAAAGCTGGCAGAGTGTGTGGTATAGTATGATGGTTAAACTTACCTCTGGATCCTCTTTCTGTCAAAAGTTTTTAAAGGTAGACATGCTCTCTCTCAGTGATTTTCTTATCAATTTAAAATGCAGTGAAAGCTCTGAACTTTGAAAACCCACTCTGTGATAGAACACTAAATATCCATATAGTACAAGAACTATGACAGAAAGAACATGACTAAATGTTCATGTAGTATGTAGCGTGTCTGAATGGCACTCTACTTCGCACCTTCTTTGTTGTTCTAAGTAGTTTCCAACATTGTAATAGTTCTAATACTTCCCTCCTGTTTTATGAACCAGATGAGATAATATGTAACATATATCATATATGGAGTAAGTATTAGCAATAAATGGTATAACAGTAAGTTACTTTCATCAGTGGCATCTCAAGAAATTAAATTTCTTAAGCTTGGTTTCTGCTTCAAAGAATGAGTCAATTAACTCAAATGACACCATTTCTCAGAAAGAAGAATGGTTGTGGACGTGAGCATATATTAAACTATTCTTCCAATTGGAATTTTTAATTAAAGAGGAAGATTGCAGCAGTGGTGGATAGTTTCCCTGTTCTCATCCTCTCTTCTATGTGGCAAGAGGGAATAGTGTTAGCATTTCAGATATCAAGAAAGAAAGAAGTGGAAAAAATTTCAGCCCTTTCAAATCCTTCCTTTGAAATGTATACTCCCTTTGGACATTATTTCACTCTTTTCAGGGATTCTTTCCATGCCACCCCCCTTTTTGCATTCTTTTTGTTCATTCCTCTTTGCTCTGCTCATTCTTAAACCCAAAATATCTCACACCATGTTTTCACAAAAGAAAGTTTCCATAGCTAAACATAGTTAGGAGAGGCTGCTTCCAACACACTTTGATACATGTTGTGTGCATCACCTGACTTGATACAGTGAGTTTGAAGTTAGCTCTGGAAGCCTAGGTACCCTGCAATGTCATTGAGATGCAGATGACACACCCCTGGAGATCACATGACTGGGGGTACTCTTGACCTTGAAAGAAAGCCATTTTATCTGCTCCCAGAATTTAACCTAGTGAGGATTTAATCTTAGCAACGTTTATGAATCGAATAGTATCAAGTACACAATTTCTTTAATAAAATTTTCAGTTGATTTTGTTTATGGAAAAGAATAACTAGTATCAAATATCCAGTGTTTAAAGTAAAAACAGCAACTAAATGAGAAATAAGCCTCTTAAAAAGTCACTTTCTCATGAAAAGTGTAAAATAAAATCTATTTCTACAACTAGAACTGACTAATGCCTTTTGCAGGAAATACTTATTACTTACTCCCTAATTTATAGATGACATTATCAATAGCACTATTTTATGTAACATTTTATACAATTCTCAAATATTAAAACAGCTTGCTATACTACAGTGAGGAAATTTTGAAGAACTAATAATTTTAATAATATATATTCTCCATATATCTTTGCATCTATTTTATTCCACTTTTTTCATATTCTTTTGCATCCAAACTGACAGATTATAGTTTAAAACAATGCCAAAGTTTCTCTCCTTTGTCTGTCTGCCTCAGACCTAGAATCAAATAGCTTGTGAAAAACATCAGAGCTGAATGTGAGATGCTGACAGGGATTAATAAATGTGGTCTAAAAAGTAGATAACTCTTGCTCAGTCATTTTTTCACTTCTAAAGTGGGAGACACTTTTATTCAGTGTTGTAAGCAGTAATCTTTGTCAGTGGTGCAATCACTTAAACAGATACAAGTGATTAGATACAGTTACGTAACATATGGAATATTCTATGCCTGTATTCAAATGTTCTTGAATGCCATCACAATTGCCACCAACAATTAAAAAAATAAAATGTGAATGAAACATTAGGAAATATGAAAAGGTTTGCACAAATTCAGCTTCTTTTTCTATTATGTTTGATTCACTCAATTATAAGAATGATTCTACCAATTGATGTTTTATACTTTGCAATAATAAAAGAATAGGAGGAAGACCTGTTACTTTAGAGTAGTTGTCAGTTGAGATGCTAAGGCATTCAATTTAGGAGTTGGACTTAAAGGTGGGGATAGCTGTGCTTTTCTTTTTCATTTTGCCATGACTATGAAGCATTTTACTTTCTTTGATGTTGCTTGGTAGATAATTTCTTCTTCAAAAATGACCTGGTCTCTTCAAGAACAGTAAAGTTATTTTTTGCCCTAGTGAATTTTTGAATCTATAACTCTTTGAGTAAAAATTTGATTTTAGAAGCTGATATAGCACCGCCTTACACCACTGTATAGGTTTTGGGGGTATAGGTTCATACCTCTTCAAACATAAGTTACCATACCACATCCCCCACCAAGGCCCTGATAATACTCTACCACAGTTCTTTCCTCTCTTTGCCCCAACTTCCCCCAATCCAGCCTGAGTCCTGAGGGTTTGCTTTGATTTTGTTCAGTCTGTTTGTTAGTTTTTTGTTTCTCTCTTTTTTTCCTTGTTTCTTTATATTCCACATACAATAAAATCATGTTTCAGTAAGATAAACTTAAACAATATTAGAAGAGCAGTAATTAAATCTATTCCTACATTTTTATATTTTTATGTTATATAAAATATCTCCTATATACCACAGTTATAGAATTTGCCATGTTTTTATTATTATTTATTAATCTATGAAATAAAGAGGTTCAGTTGGGCTCCACATGGCTAACATGTTATTTTCCTATGTTTTTATATTTTTCCATTTATTTATAATTGCATATTTTATCCCTGGGAAAATACATCCAGTGATCATGGACATGGACTCTGTGGATGAAAGGATAGATAAACCAAAGCACATTCATACTGATGAGTGTGGACATGATGAGGAAGAGTTACAGAGGGATAGAGTCTAACATTTGAGTCAAAGTAGAATTAGAAAATAAATCTTAAACAAGATGACACAGATCCAAATTATGAAGAACCAGGGGGAACTAGCAGTTTAGCCTTCTAGAGGTAATAAAATTGAGTGTCCAAATGCATTTTTGATAAGAGGTTTTCACTTTTCATTTCTTATTGGATTAATATGATTATGACTTTACTTCTAATGTCAAATCTAAATCCATTTGTCTAAAAGCTAATGAAGTAATTTTTCAAAAATTAAATCTGATATCATTACCATGGTTACAAATTTGCAAGAGTTTGCCATGGCATTAAGCGAAAAGGTAGCTTTATACATCCTCTTGGGGTTTTGACCCTTATTCTGTTAAACCCTGTGTAGATAATTTTTTGACTTGGTATTTCATTTTCAGGTGATAATTTGTATTGATACACTCCTAAGAAATTCTTAACTCAATAGTTGTGCTTGTTATAGAAATGTTGATTCCAAATACTTTTATCCAGCAGCTCTATTTACTATAGGAATGTTGATGATAGTGGATATTGCATTATAGGGCATCTTTCTGTGAGAACTCTTGAAAGAAATTATATATATATATATATATATATATATATATATATATATATATATATATATATATATGGAACAGTTTGCCATCTTCTAAATACATCCTGAATCATGTAGCTTTGAGTCTGCCTCTTTCATCCATTTGATGAAGTTCTTATTACCCAGAAACTAATCTCTTTCATTAGGAAATATTTAGAATAGTAAGAAATTTGTAATAAACTAATCTTACGGCAGCTCTTGTTGGTTGTAATGGTTATAATAGCTCCTCACCTAGCTCCCAGGACTTGGGATATCTAGTCCCAACCAACTTGAACATTTGAACCTGCAAACAAAATGATGGGCTTAGAGCTGGTCAGCTAGGATTCTCTGATTTTCACCGGAACTTGTTTTGAAAAGAACAAAAAAGAGAGTAGCTGATGGTTTTTGTGTTTCCATTTGCAGAAATCTTAATTAGGCTACCACAGTAAGATTGGGGGGGAAGGGGCAGGGACTAAAAGAAATAATAAAAAGATACTTAAAGTAATTCAATTAAGCATTCTTGTTACATAAACCAATGATTTTCTTAATTGCATAGAATTGTTTCAATGGTTCTTTGTCATTTGCAGATTCAAGTGCTAACAACTAACAAAACTAATATATGTCACTGACTCAAGGAGCAGAAAAAGAGTTTAGAATCTAATAATAATAAACCCAGTGGTTAGAATGTTTTCTTCCCACTAGTCTCAAGGAAATCACTAATTTTCACATCTTTAGTGTATAAACTTGCATATGCCATTTTCATTCTTATTTATAAAATAGATTATTTTAAATTAGTTTAACTGTAATTCTGATATTTTATCCAAGCATCTAGTCCATGAAAGGAAAAAATGTAATGTCTTCTTTTGAAATATATTAAAGACATTTATTTGAAGCACCAATTTAACCAACACATTACCAAAAGACAAGGTAAGTAGTCCTAAAATAACAACCAAAAAACCAATGATATTTCATGTGCCAATGATATTTCAGGGATATAACCAAGCACACTATGTAAAAACATTAAGTCCTGAAGTTCTAAATATAAACCTGCTGTTTGATGGCATCCCTGTTTGTATTTCTCTGTTTATCATCATCCGAATTTAAGACCTGGCTTTGCATGTCCTACACTTAATTTTACTATCTAGCTAAAATATAGTCATGGTTTTACTCCTTAACAGTCATGGTCAGCAACACTTTCAAAGTTTATGTTAGAAACAGTAAGTCTCAAATTTCTTTGTAGGTCTTGTAAATATAAATAAAATGAAATAAATATAGCATATACATGGGTTAAACAGTTTTTTCTAATACCAGTTATGTTTCCTTATATGAATTAAAAAATAGTGAGGCTCTTTTCATCTTATGTAGATGGAAGAAAAACGTAAACATGCCATTTGTAATAATTAAGTTTCTTTCCATTGAATAGTCTTATTAAAAATAAAAAATACACTTATGCAAAAAATAACTGAAGCCATGCTTTCACTTTTAATTACTTAATAAGAAAATTAAGTTATTTTCCTGATTCTTTTATTCCTTATTCTATCCACTCATCTTTTTTATTGTACTAAATTTTTCAGACTGGAAGATGGGAATAAAATAATTGACTAAGTAAAGTGCCACATGTGAGTTAAATGAGTAATTTACAGCTCACAGAAATCCCACTGAGGTTAGACATCACTGATATTTTACTTTTATGAGTGATTTTCAAGGTCATATTGAATCATTCCCTCTGACACCTGCCATAATATGTCCATACTCGTTTCCCAAACCTGCATGACCTATTAATTTGAATGTCTCCTTTAAATCTCCCAGATTCATAAATTTTATCTCTTTTCCTTTTAAAGCACTGCATGTTTTGTTTTTCACACATCTACCACCTATATATTCAGAAAGCCCTTTAAGCCCACTTGCATGTGTCTTATTAGGTCTTTAAAGTAGATGCTTTAATATGACATATTAATACTCACACAGTTTCCCTTCTCAGGTCTAGTGTTTACTACAGAGGGTTTAATTCCTTAATCAACCTCACACTAAATAGAGATTGCCCAGAACCAAACTGTACTAATGATTTCAAAGATACAGATATGTGTCAATAAGAAATGAACTATCACTTTTTTTGAGGAATCCAATGTTCTCAGGGCTGATTTTATGTAAATTGTGATGAATTTTGTTTTGAGGTTTATTTGCAATAAAAATATAGGTCATAATCATGGTGGATAAAACAAGCTGATAAAAGTCATTCATAACCCATCTGCTCTTGTCCAGGTACAAGGGGAGTAAATTACAAGTCTATGGTTAACATTAAATGGGTAAACACCTACCTTATATCCTAGAAAATAGTAATATAGCATGGAGTTAGCAGTAGTAGTATATATGTAACCCCAAACCTTTATTATGGAGGCTCATTGACTAATGGATGACTTAAACACAAGGATAACCTTTTATCTTTATAAAACTCATAGTCCAGTGAAAGCAACATATAAATAAGTAATATAATACATTTGTGACATGTGCTAAGGTTTAGGCCAAGTTCCTAAGATAATAAAGGACACCTAAATCAGGTCAAAAATTGCACATCATCACTTTGAAAAGCGGTGCTTGAAACTTAACCTTAAAAGTTAATACTGACTCTGACTCTGCAGAAAACTGAAGACAATGAGCCCAGACTCTGCAAACAGTAAAGGGAAGGGAAATAATATATGCATATATCTAGTGATTTATGGTGAAAATACTTGAGAACAGAAAGAGCCTGTAAGATTGTGATACAAGATGAAATCAGCAAAGGTAATAGTCTATGTGCAATGTGTTTTGTTTTATTTTTTAATTGTTTTTTATTGTTTAGATATATATTTTTTCTTAGATCATTGTATATTCCATAATTCTCCCTGCACCATATCACCCATGAGTCATCACTGTGATCCCATGAGCTCATCCTTCCTGTTTTGAGGTCCCCTTCCTCCCCTTCCCATGCCTTATGCTTCAGTTCTGTTATCAGTTTGCTAATTTGAACTTTTTCTTGTTCTTTTGTTTAGTTTCTTTGTATTTCTCAGATAAGTGAGACTATCTAGTATTTATCTTTTTCCTATTTCTAAACCTAGGGTATGCCCAGTAAAAGTATTTAAGGTCTGAAGGGAGATGCAGCTTGTTATACTGTCATGTATGTCTTTATTATTTTCTATTCAACTATTATTTAATACTTTTAATGAATAGCTATTAGAGTCATGCAGTGAATGAATGGAACAAGGTCCCCTATCTTTTTGTTTTAATAGGTAAATGAATGAGAGAAACGATTATAAAAAAGATACATTATTATAAAAAATGGCATTTGTGCTGGGAAGTCAGGAATCCCTAAGAATAAAAACACTACGTAGAATGTTTGTCAGTGACCACCTCTCTGTAGAAGCTGCATTAGAACTGACACATGGTGGAAAAGGGAACCAGCCTTTGGTGACTCTACATGACATGCAGAGAGACCTTCCTGAGCTTCAAATTAAGGAAGAGTTTGTTATATTTAAGGATCATACAGAAGCTACAAGTAGAGGTTTTATAGTAATGTCCTTTAAAGTAAGGATAATGGCATAACTCCATTCTCCACCAGAGTTAAACAAACATAAGTCAGAGAGTAACAAAGCTTGTGTATGTAGTGCACTAAAGTCCATCCTATAGGGCACAGAGCAAAGTAGATAAGGTGGGGAGCATTTTGGAGGAAATGGGGAAATAAGATAACCAGCATATGCTGGGCAGTGAATTGAGCTCATAATAAAAATCACAACTAATGTATTGCTTGGGGGTCTGCAGTAAAATACTACAAGGACAGAATGTGAGAATGGACCAAATATTTTTTTAAAAAATCTGCAGATGTAGAAAACTAGAAAAAGGAAGATTCTGGGGTTACTCTAAAGTTTTTGGTTTGGCTATTTGGGTAGATAATGATGGCACTGAGTGAAATACGGACAAATGGACTAGATACAAGTTCAGTTTGAAGAATGTCAATTTATAGTGTCCATAGATCATGCAACTAGTTGTAGAGGGGTGGATGGATGGTTTGTAGGTAAATAGGTAGACAGGTAGACAGATAAAAAGGCAGATGTAGAAACAGATGTGTGAAATTTTGGAGATAGTTTTGAATTAGGTATTAAAACTTGAAAGGCCATGGCATAAATTTCTGGTGTTGATTTCAAGTCCCCATGGCAAATAGATAGGAAAAAAATGATTGTGAATCAATATAGGAAAACTACACTACACTGATTCTTAAGGAGTAAATTAATGAAGAGAACGCACTAAAAATCACTGCTCAACTGGCTAATTTTAAGTATACAAGATAAAATTTGAAAAAATTAATTGTGTACAATAGTAAGGAATGATATTACTTAATGCTTCACTTTTCTTTTAGTTCTGTAAGAGCACAGACAAGTCTGTAGTAAAGCGAATCAGTTAAAATAATGTACATACATTTGATACAAGCGATCACCACTTGCCTTCTCTTTTATCCCGCCACTCTAGCAGTAAAATACAAAGTATAAACTGACCAGGGTGGTGAATGCAGGGAGGAAAGCATGACAGGCAGACAAGGGAATGTAGCACATTATGGGTGAGACAAACCAGGAAACAGCACCAAAGTTAAAAGCGGAGGGATAGGCTGGGGTCAGCACGTGCAAGAGAAGAATATCTACATAAAATTCAGTAAATGAAGACTGTGATGATAATTTGGTTAATTCCTTAAATATTTGCATAGTGGACATTATATATTGACTTAATTTTCCTTATAAAGAATAAAGAGGAGATGCAGGAAATGGGCTAGATCTTTAAACTCTAATTTTCCTAGTAACTTATGAGAACATATGTCTCATAAGGAAAAGGCTTTGAATTATCTAATGAAAGCCACTGTTATAGTGTCTTTACCTAAGTTGTAAGAAAAATTCAAACACATATTACCGTATATGAAGGGGCTATTGGATTAGATCCCAGAAAGTGATATTAAATGGTTATTATTACTGATGAGTAACACTATTATTTTTTCCAATTAGCTGCACACATTATGAAACTGTAAACAGAGTGGCTAATTTTAGATTACAAAGAACATTTCTGACCAATCTGACATACACTCAAAAACACTAAAAGTATCTTCTTAAAATAGATCTGTTTGGTACCTAGATAGAAAAGAAACTATTTGTTGTATTCCAACTAAACTCCTTATAGTTCAAAGATACAATTAAGACCTTTCTCTTCTAGCAAAGACTGTAATTGGCCATTATACTAAATACTCAGGACTTTGTTTTTAAAAACAATTTCTTGAAAAAATATATTTCCTTTCCAAGATTAGTTTCTCATTTTCATATTTCTAATTGCATTTGTGTTTGCATTTTTATTTGCCCTTTAGCAGAGAGATATAACCACCCTTAAGATACAAATATAACTGGTCATTTTAATTTTTAATAGTTCTTCCCCAAGCTAATAATGTACGTGAAGTGCTTTTATGAAACTCTTAAGAATAATTTTGAATGAAAGTCACAGGAAATAAAAATTTGGCTTAATTCGCTGTAATATTCAAACTCTTTATGGTTGAATAGACATTTGCCACTAGATAATTAAGTAATGGTATAATTATCAATAGTTGGGGAAGCGTAAAATAAATCACACTTTAGCCTATATTCATTTTTATTAATGTGGGGTGTTGCTCATTATATTCAGCTAAAATTTATCACCTACACTGTCCCTACCTCCAAGGAAGAAATATAGTTTCCTTCCAGTATAGGCATGGAAAAGTGCTTGCTTTGTACAGTGGGAAGTAAACTGAAGTAGCAATGAGTGGATTCCAAGTCAAGAGATCATATTAGGTCCCTTTACCCTGTTTTGGAGCTTATGATTACTTGCAATGGGAAAAATATTCCCCATCTAGTTATTGTACCTTTGTCTGAGGCTCTAAATGAGACCCAGAGACCATAGGGAGAAGTATAACTTTACCTAGAGCCTAAACAGTTCTCCAGATGAACCACAGACCTAAAGCTTAAAATAGAATAACACACAACTTGTTTTTTTTAAGGATGAGAAATACAGTAGTGTAAGTTACATATTGTTGATGAGTAAGTACTATTACAGGAATTTCTGGCTAAAACAATAGAAAATAATATATACTTGTTCCATATAAATCAGATGATATAAAGCCAGATTGAATTTAAAAATTAAATATTTGTAACCTTTGAAAAACTTTAGAACATTTTACCCCATTTGCATGAACAATTTGAGGTAGCTACTAGATAAGAAAAAAGCAGAACATTTGTCTGTGTCTTATTTCAGTTTCAGCTTTTGCGAAGTCTTTTAGACTCTCCCATATATGTAAATGCTGTGCCAACTCTATTTTTTGAAAAAGGCAAGACATTTTTTACTTGTGTAAAGTGCCTTTCATCTTCAAGAGATACCACTGGAACAAAATTTGAGAGCATTTCCTTGAGTACCTTTTAGCTATTCATCGTGTCCTTTAAAGATGGTGTCCTAGTTTCTTAGAACTGATATAACAAATTCCCACAAGCTTACTGGTTAAAAGCAATACAACTTCATTATTTTACTTTGGGTACTTCTGAAATCTTAACTGGGTCTCACTGAACTGAAATCAAATTGCTCACAGGCCTGCATCCCTTTGGGGTAGGTCTAGGGGAATTCCATTTCCTTGTCCTTTACTGCTTCTGAATGTCACCCATATTCCTTGGCTGATGGCCCTCTTACTCCACTGTTAAAGCCAGGAATATGGGGTCAAGTGCATTTCACATCGCCATCTAAGTGGTTCACCCTGTTCTGCCTCCTCCTTTCACTTACAAGGATCCATGCAATTACAGTGAATGCACCAATGTAATATAATCTCCCATCTCAAGGTCACTTGATAGGCAATCTTAATTCCACTTTAAATTTAATTCCCCTTTAGTGTATAGTATACTCACAGGTTTGGGGATTAGGACTTTTGGATGTTGATTACCGTGCCTACTACAGATGATATCAGAGGCAAGATAGAGTGTGTGTGTGTATGTGTATGTGTTTAAAGAGAGCATAGCACATTGATTTACATCATATAAACAATGGGCTTCCTAGTACCACTTAATCTGTTTTCAAGCTCCATATATTTTGAGCAAGATACAAAAGCTGTCTTAATTTTTATTGTCTCATTGTTATAATTGAAGGTAATATTATAAACAACATTATGATTTTGTTATGAGTATTGACTGCTGTCCATGATATATAAAAAGATCTTAGAAAGAGCATGCTCTGCATTGACTAATAAATAGTATTATTATTATTATACTAAAAAGTTATGTCTTTTATATAGCTATAGATTTGATATGTCTATAATAATTAGATTGTTCTTTGATAAGATATTGCATACAACTTCTGGCAGGGAAATTTCAAACTATGTTTCCTGACTGTATGTAACGAGCATACAAGACAAAAATTGAATCTCATAATCTTTATTCACTGAATCTACATTCATCTGAGTCATCTTAGTATCAAATCCAAATGCATATTCATTTAATACTACCAAAGTTACTTTCCAGTTACATTTATCTCTAGCTAATCTCAAGCATATATCTAATATTAAAGTGTTGGTAAGCTGAAACCGCATTTATTGATTTGAAAACAAATACAAATAAGATTTTCAAGCTTGTAATATCACTTGGTAATAATAGCTCATTCTTTACAAAAGGACTAATTGAAATTCAATTCCAAATTAAAGTAAAATTGCATCTAGAGCATTATTGAGATATCAGTCTTGGTTAATGATAATTTCCTTGAGATAAAATCTGACCATTTATTTTCCTAACCTGTGTGCATAGAGATTTCTGCAGTACACGCAGAAACTCTGGTGTAACTTATTCTTAGCAGCACTAGAGAACTGCAAAGTTTAGTGGTTCTAGAGTATATCTCTTTCTCTCTTTTTGTAAATTTATTTCTAGTTTCTAAAATTGATTGCACATGTATGTGTATATATGTATGCATATATATATATATATATCATTGTCGTACACACTGAGGTTCTCCCACATCCTTGTCACTCATGAACATCATCTTTGCCTTTTGTACTTCTGTTTCCCCCGATTTTACCCCCCTCCCTTGCTCTATGCTTCAGTTCTGCCCTTTCTCTGTCTTTTCTTCTCTTTTTTTTATTTCTCTCCCTTCTTTCTCCCTTTTAAATTCAGATTTTCTAATATTATACATTTCAGGATACCATGTTGAATGTATTACAGAAATGCACTCATTAAAAAAATACCTATCTCTGGTAACTTGTACTTAAAGTCAAAGATAGTTAAATGAGGCTACATATGTTATCTTAAAAGCTTGTAAAATCAACCTTGCAAATATTTTTGATGATCTTTGGGGAGTACCAATTGTCAGAAAATTGTAGAAGGAAAAACTTAGGCAGTGATACTATTTGCCTAAATATTCTAACGCCAAGTAATTATCCCTTCATTTAAAAATCATTTTTGTATATATTGTTAATTAAAAGCTCAACTATAACAATACAACATCTGTGTTAAGATGGAGAATTTCACCAGACTACTATGGTAATTACAATATTAATATATTGAAGATTATCCATCCATCCATCCATCCATCCATTCATCTTCCCACTCATCCCTCCATCCCTATGGCTACAGACTGAAGAAAATTGGGGGAGGTCTAAAAAAATCTGTAAAGTAACTAGAAATCTAGTAGTTGACTTTTCCAACTGATTATATCATAAGATTCTTACTGGGTTCTGTGGGAATATTATGTTCAGATTGGAGACTGGGAAAATCTTTTGGGAATTTGACCACAGAGACAGACCTAAAGACTCAACCACCAGGATTTCTGCAAGGACTGAAGGACTCTAAGGATTATTTTATATGGACTGAAAATATATGTTCAGTTTGTTTTCCAATTGCAATAGACATGCGATAGAATTTCCAGAACATTTCTAGCACACAAAGTAATGAAAAGAAAAAAGGAAGAGGAGAGAGATAAAAAATAAAAACAAGCAAACAAGCAAAAACAGTCAAGGAAAAACAAACAAAACATAACTTGAAGGAACAGACACTACACAAGTACAGGAATATTTCCACATCTACCAAGAATATAAAAAGCATTGCTTCAGAGTGTTATTTTTGAAAATCAGAAA
The DNA here is from genome assembly GCA_004024945.1 of Uropsilus gracilis. Lineage (NCBI taxonomy): Eukaryota > Metazoa > Chordata > Mammalia > Eulipotyphla > Talpidae > Uropsilus > Uropsilus gracilis. The sequence goes on from PVHY01007356.1 coordinate 13,890, forward strand.
CAATACGTTTTTAAGAGTTTTTTTTTTTTTCTCAGCTTCTAGCCCATCCTTCCATAGTCTGCTTTGTGGCACACTAGCAGGCCCTCTGTCACCCTATTTCTGTTTTACCAGCTGCTCCCTGTTAGTCTCTGTCACCAAGTGGGTGTGAGAGTTAGACTGTAAGGTTGGAGCAAGGACAAAGTATATCTTCTTCCCATTTGCTTCTCAACAGCGCTGCCTTACCCCAGTAGCAGCATTTTCTTCTAATAACAACAGTTAAACACTGTTTGCAGTTCTTTCCACACTGTCACCTTTAGCTTCATCACAATGATCTCTATCAGAGAAATCCTAGTCCACCAGTGCCCTCCTACACACACACCTGCACCCACCTCAGTCAAGATACTAGGACTGCAGCACCCTCCTCTGAACTCAGAGACACCAGCACTGATTAGGCAGTGTCTTCTCAGAGGTCAGTGTATCACTCCCATAAGACCCTCCTGTTTCTTTCTAGGGCTTTATTATTTATTTTTTATTTATTGTTATTGTTCCTTTTTCCCAGGGTGGTGAGACTTCCTACCACCACTAGCATTGTGAGTTTTCTCCCTTCCAGCCACCTACGCAAACTTACAGCGAATTATTTTTTTTATTATTGAGTTTTCTCTATACACAAAATTATGTTTAGTGTTTCCTCAAAGGACCAACCCTGGCACTACAAGGTAGAACAAATGAAAATCTCTAATGGATGGGGCGGAAGATAAAATTAAGCAAAACTCTAAGAGTGAGAGACAAAGCAACTAAAACTGGGAAATGAGTAGCTCATTCCAGGAAATCTAATGATGGAATAATAAGCATCCCAAAAAGAGGAAATGGGTGAACAGAAATAAGCAAATATTAATAAAAAGAAATCCCCAGTACTCAGCTACATGAATTTCCAGATTGAAAGAATCCACTGAGTATTCAGCACAATCAATGAAAACAGATCCCCTTCATAGAACATCATTATGAAATTTGACTGGAGACACAAAGAAGATCCCATAGGATTCCTGAGACAAAAAATGAATGTTACGTACAAAGAATCTGTAATCAGAATGGCTTTGGACACCTCACTTGTAGTGCAGGATCAAAGAGACACTGGAGCTAGGTCCTGACTTCTATTTTTTCCCCCTCCAGCAGCACAAAGGAGTAAATGTGGAAAGTAAACGAAATGACACTCAGAAAACAGGAGCCCTGGCAGAGGGCAGACTCCAAGGAAATGTGCTGGATGACGCTGAAGGGAGGTGACAGCAGAAGTGTACAGTGGGCATAAAGAACACCAGTCCAGACTAAAGCATGAACATATTTATCCTAAATACCCAGCTCACTAAAAATTTTGCTGTGATAATAATGGTGTTTGAAAGAAGGAAAACACAAGAATGCCAGAACAAGGAGCTGATCTGTCAATCAAAGATGAAGACAATGTAATAGATGCCAGTGTACCTTACGTGTTGTGTATACATCCATTATCCACATTTATTTCTATGGTTTGTAGAAGAGAAGATTTAGAAGTGACAGCTATATTTCTGCTAAAACTGGAAGTTTGATCATTAGTATTTATAAATTAAAATAGCCATATACATGTCATTTTGGAATATGGAAATATAAAAATGCCAGTTTAAACAGCTAAAAGGATGTGAAAGTATTTATCTCCAGAACAAAGAAACTGGGAGTTTGGCGAGGGTGAGGCTGGATCATTGAACTTTTAAACTTTGTAGTCACATTTTGCTTGTTAAACTATGTGTGTTACTTCCTAGAATTAAATTAGTTAAGGATTAATATCTGTCTTATAGGTTAAGTTGGTTTCTTTTATTAAGCTACAATGTACTTTATTTCTGGGCAGAACCATAGGTCTTTTCTATAGGTTTTTAAAATGTCCAAGTGAAAAAAAAATAACCTCCAAGGTGCTTTATCTGCATGAAGACAGACATAGAAACTTCCAAATGTCTAAACAAAATACTAGGTCATTGACTGGCGCTGTATCTGATACAAAGTGTTCTTAAATATAGGTCCAAGTGAATGAATGACTCACCCACTCTTTATTCACAGCCTTTGTTACTGATACAGAATATTTATGGTTTGGTCATTGTTTATGATTCAGTTCGATATGCTGTGGGTAACTGGAAATAATGTTTATTGAGTGCCTAGCTACCAAACAATTATTATTCTCAATACAGTAAGATTCATTGCATTTAAAAGTGCACATCTATAAAGACAAGAAATAGACTCATTAAGATTCATTAATTTAGTCATTTTTCAAACAGTACAGAATAAGTCCCCTAGTAGACATTATTCTCACGTGAAAAAAATGAAAAGTAGGTCACAGTTCCTGTCTTTCAATGATTCATGATATGTTGTTTAATAGCAAACAAATAACTACACGATATTTTCTTTTACTTACACAAAACAATTCCATTATCCTCACTTCACATATGACAGAAAACTCCAGGACTTAATAATCTGTCAGAAGTCCAATAATTTCTAACAATGAGGTTTGAATTTAAACTTACCTTATCCCAAAGCACACTTTTAGCAACAGCAGACACTGTTTTCTAAGAAGAAATAATTCCATAGACCTGTCAATTGTTAGCAGACATTGCTCTTCCAAGATTAACTCTGTCACTGTTTAACATTTTCCGCAAGGTTAATATAATTAACTGTATAGATACAGCTCTGATTATTCCTGAAATCCAAGAGAGTTATGTTATGTGTAATTCTATGAAGAATAATACCATAAAAACCAGTACATTAGTGGAGTGCAGTGCAGTTTCCATGCCCTAACTATTTAAGAAACCATCAGACAAAATTCCATTTTAATAACTATTCTAAACAGTTCAGAATAACTTAGAGTTTTCGAACCTTAAAGTTTCTTTTAATATTATATAGTCCAATTATAAACCTTGTTATTGGAGAAGAATCCCACAGTCTTGAGACATTAAGTGATCATTGGATGGTTGGAAGTGATATGAGGGCAGTTTGGGAGTTAAAACCCCATGTGCTTACAGCCTCCCCACCCCCCCAGTCCTCTGCAGCTAGGACAAGGAAGGCTGGAAACTGTTGAATCACCATTAAGACTCTCTGTTCAATACATCACATTGCTGGCTTCTGTTTCCTAGTGTTTATCTTTCAAAATCTTTTAAACATGATTGGTGAAGGTGAAAAGTTATTCTATTAGGAAATACATAAGTTGTGATAAGTGAAAACATAGTAAGCAACCAAAAATGTTAATATTTGAGTACAGTGAATTAGATTTAAAATGTGAATAATTTCTATACTATGTAACATTTAGAAATGATTGATTACATATAGGACCAAGAGTAAATTGTAAAATTGGGCTAATTGAGAAATAGGAAAAAACACAATACAGAATATAGAGTAGCATTATATGTGTATATTGAAAAATACATTATTCAAGACATGCATACTGTTAGAATATAATACATAATAGTATTATAAATGTCCCCATGGTGATAGTAATATGGAAAGGAGGATGTTAGAGTGACTATATGGATAAATGTCTAAATATCAGATATACTTTTTAAATGCTATACAGCAGGTATGGGATCTTCCAAATCTCTAGTCTGACAAAAAAGATTAGATAATTCTCTACCTGTAGTCCAAAATTGATACAAATACCAAAAACCTTGAAATACTTTAATAGTTACAGGTAATAGGTAACTACAAATATGAATGATACATTCAGTCCTACACAATTTATAAACACAAAAAATCCAAATCAGCAGGATGTTCCTACACTTAGAAGAATGAGTTTATTTTAAAAAGCTTTAGAAATATAATTATGTAAGTTTCAGGTATACAACACTATGATTTGATACACAAATTCCTTGCAAAATGATTACCACAATAAGGTTAGCTAATATAGTCTTCTAGTCATATAACTGTCATTTTGTTGTTACATTAGTAATAGCTAAGATCAATTTTCACAGAAATTTCAGGTATATATATATATATATATTGCTAATTATAGTCAGCATGCTGTTCATTAGATTCCTAGAATTTATTCATCTTATATCTGAAGGGTTTTACCTTTGATTATTATGCTGTCAAAAATATTAAGATACTTTACAGGATACAAATAGTTTAATATTCTAAATATTTATGAGTTACTAAATCTCCAGTGAGGACATCAGGTTCTATTCCAAATATTTATTTTAATATTTTAATGATGCAATTAATTAAATCACCAATGTTTTGCATTTTAATTTCATGATGCCAATAATTGAAACTTTCATTGATAATTATACCAGTACTAAATCATAGTTCATTTTCTTAGAAATTTAGATAACATTCATGCAAATGAAGGTAGCATTGCTGATACAAGATGCTTTCTGTTGCAAAACATTCCAGTTGCCAGGGGCGTATTTATGACATAATGGCTATTGGGTAAATAGAAATCAGTAAGTTTGTTTGAACAGTTTTTGCACAAATACATAAAATCCTGATTAAAAATGGAGCCCAAAAGTTAAAATAATCTTTAATATTTAGATGTTTTTGTTGTGCCTTAGCATGATCTTATATTCAGTGTAGCTCTCGCAAATCCTGTGTATTTCATACTGAAATACCACCAGTATCAATTAGCATAGCTTTGGACAACTAGGAATGACTAATGTAACTACTAGCATGGTTCACTGTAGGTGACAGGTAACAAGATGCTTAGAATGTGCACCAGGCTAGCAGTTCATGTAGCGTGTAGACTCTCAGAACATCATTTTGTTTTTGTGGAAACGAGTGATGTTTGAACCTACAACCTCTTATGTTCAAATATGTTTTAAATTTGGTCTTTCAGTCCTGGTACCACAACACAAGAAAATAATCTTACTTAAAGCAGAGAATTGCAATGAATCTTAATTGTTCTGTTTGTAGAATGTCAGCTAAAAAGTTTTTTTTTTAATTACAAATGAAATACACTTTAGATTCTGAAGGAGCCCATATTTACATACCCTTATTATGTTACTTCAGAGATTAAACTCATAGGTCCTGAACCACATACTGTGATGATGGATTTAACACTTCATAATGAGCACTAAGTAATATTTACTCTGTATCCCTCATTTGCATTAAGCTGCTTTATGTTAGAGAGATAAGAACCTTATGTTGAGTTTATTAGAGTACTATTAGGTTTAAGACCTCCAGACTTTTCCCCATCTGTTAACTGAAATAATTTTTACGTACGAAGACAGACCAAAATAAATGTACTTCAATTAAGCTACTTGTTTCCTAGCCATGGAATTTATTTAACATTTTACATTTCTGTCTCTGGGGGAGTTAGAGAGTGTGCAGAGGTAATGATAAGCTCATTGAAATGCTTGACTCCATTCAGAGAAAAATATATATTTAATTTACAGCACTTTGAAAAGGCAGGGAATCTAGAAAAATTGTGTAAGCATATATTTAATAAAGCTGATATTGTAGCTGTGTTTTATTCTTTATAGAAATGGCATGTTTTTAAAGAAAATAGGAATCGAGGTCAATATTTCTGCTCTAAACTCATTTTTGCTTTATTTCTATTTTATTCATTTAATTCAATTGTAGTTATGCCAAGTTGGACAGTCTAATTATAGATAGTGCTAATGAGTAGCTAAATAGAGGGTGACCTTCATTTTTAAGATATGTATGTCCAGTTGAATTAGAAAATTAACTACACTTTATCACAATTGAGTATATGTGAATCTTTCGCTACTGCAATTAATTCCTACAGAAAGGTCAAGTGTGACCAGTTATGGGCCATCAGAAATGTTGTTTATATGTCTGTGCCTTATTTCTTCCCCTTTATCATTCACAGTTAATGAAAAATATCTTTCCTGCAACAGTTATGTAAAACATCTGGTGAACCTTTATATTTGTTATCTGACAAATGGTCTTCATATTTCTAGGTTTATCTCCTTAACCAAGACTATTCATAGTCTATATGTTTTTCAAAAATATTAAAATGATGCTACCTATAGACAACTTTGTAGAGCTGGTCAAACATGTCTTCCATTGACTTTGTCCTTTGATATTTTGTCTTGATTTCTCTCATCTCTGCAATTGGCAAGTTCTGTTTATCTCAAGAAAAATAAAAACATAACAAAATATCTATATAGAAAATATTACAAAATATCTACACACAAGGTCACAATGTCTGTGGAATAATTTTACTTAATGTAAGATGAATCAGTGGCACATGATTTTAACAGTGCCATTTCTGTCTTGGAGGACTGTTAAAGGGGAGGAGAGCTACTTTAAAGGTTAACGCGTGGGTAGGTCTTTAGCCCTCTGTGGAAGGAGTCTGTTTTAAAGGGGGGGGGGGAAGTAGTATAGTTATAGAATATAAAATCGAGATATTCATGTCTTTGTATTATTTGTAAACCATGTAAAGAAAATTTTAATCTCATGTGTAAAGCCAACATCTACAAAACCATCATGAAGGAGAACAGTCGAGTCAAAAAAAATTTTTTGAGTCATTTTGCTTAAATTGCATGAAATTGGATCAATCAACTTTTTTATTACATTTGGCATTTGTATTTATAGATTGTACTAATAATTGTGCTATTGTTAAATTTTTAAAGAATCTTAGAAACTAGGAAAAAGTTATCCATTTTTAAGTGAAAGATAGAGAAAAATTGAATCAATTAGGGAAGCTATGATCTACAGGGAACAGCTATGAAAATTTTAACTAAGATTTGAGGAAATTGTAGGTAAATGATAATTAAATGTGTTTATTTTAAGAAACAAAATTAGGGTAATTTACATCATAATGAGGCTTTTATAAAGCTTAACTCTGGGAAAGTTTGCCTTTATTAATACATCTAATATTCAGGTCATATTCTTCAAAGAATTTTAGAATGACTTCAACTTGATGTTGCATGAAATGCATTCCTCTCTAAATGGTCTCTCTCATTCTTAGAATATAAGTAACCAACAAAGACAAAATATTCAAACAACACAAATAACAGACTGAAAATGATTACTCCAGTGGATGAGGGAGAAAGAGCTAAGTAAGGGAATGTGCTAAGGTATTGCCACTGGAGTTCTGGTAGCACTTAAACAAAATATGTGGCAGTGTGAAGCTGTACTCCCAAGATGAGCGATCACTCAAAATTTGAAAAAAAAAAAAATAGATAGGGGAAAAATTATACCCTGCATTTTTGCTTCTCATAGTACTAGAAGGGGAGAATCAGAAATGATGTCCCCATGCATGACATTCTACATACACTGAGGAACTTCATTGCTTGAAAAACTATATTTGTCTCAGAAAGGTCCAAATGGAATAGGGGGTTGAAATAAGGGATTTCAGTTAGTAATACTATCTAAGAACTTGGATTCGTATTTCAATACCATAATTAACATTGCTCTTCCTCAGCTATAGCAGTTTCTGGCCTTTAGAAAATAGGATCTATTTCTTGTTATCATAAACCTGCCACCCTTTCAAAATATTTAAATTACATTATTTAATAATGAAATGTAGTTCTATTCAAGTGAGTTATAAGAAAATAAGTTTTTTTAAATAATTTATTTATATATAAATTTCACACTTCTGAATATTCTATTCTTTCTAAACTGTATAATTACAAAAAGTTTCTGTTATTCTCTACATTTTTTTACTTCCTTGATTTGAAACAATAAAAATGAAAAAACTAATCAGGAAAAATGATAATTGGTCTATGGTCAAAATGTTAATATTTAGAGAACTGAAAACTTTATGCATATATTTGTTTTTAGCAGTAGACACATTATTCTTCCTAATCAGTAAACAAGTTGTTTTGAAATTGCCACCACTAGTATTAGAAATATAACTTAGCCAGTGGATATTAATCATAGCAAAGACCTAAAAGATTAGGTATATTTGATCACACCTTTTTTTTTTCTTTTTGAATATTTTACATAAGATATTCTAGATGCTTGTGTGTATATACAACTGGAGGATTAAGTGTCTAAATGGAAATCACTTGGTTTTAGTGGAATAACACAGATGAGCTGAATATAATCAAGTCTGGTATGTTACAAAGAAAAATAATTTGGGGAGGCCTTGTTTAAAAAAAAAAAAAGGAAGAAAATATAACTGTATACAATGTAGCTACGTATGCTAGGAAGTTCCTGGCCTTTCTTACATGAGTTAGTTATCTATCTCACCTAGATGTTATGGTTAATTCTTGCTTCATACTAATGTAATCAGAAAAGGCGCTTCATATGATTTCAGTCTTCCTATGTATCTTGAGACTTGTTTTGTGTCCCAGCATATGGTCTGTGTTTGAGAATGTTCCATGAGTACTTGAGAAGAATATATAGTTATATCTTTTGGAAATGAAATTTCTGTATATGTCTATTAAGTCCATCTGATCCATTACTTTATTTCAGGTGATTATTGTTTACTTTCTGTCTGGATGAGCTAGCCATTGATGTAAGTGGTATGTTGAGGTGCCCTATTATTGTGTTGCTGTCAACATTTTGCTTTAACTCCATTAAAAATTATTTTATGTATTTAGACGCAGCTGTGCTAGCTGCATAAATATTAATGATAGTTGTTTCTCCTTGATGGTTTATCTCCTTGGTAATTATATATTATCCATCTTTGTCACTTAATGTTTTTCTGACTGAAAGTCTAATTTTTCCAACATAGAGATATGCAGTTCCTGCCTTTTTATTTATGTTACTGGCTTGAAACACCTCACCAAAGCCATTCATTATAAATCTTTTTGCTATTGCATCTGCTCTGAGACTCTTGTATGCATATTACAGATGAATCCTGTTATTAGTCACTCTGTGCCTTTTGTTTGGTAAGTTCAGATTGTTCATGTTTAGGGTGTTGGAAATGACAAGAGTTTACCTTTTTGTTAACAAGCGAATTTCATTCCATTATGCATATGCACCATATATTATTTTTTTAATTTTTTATTGATTGCACATACACATGTATGTGTGTGTGTGTGTGTGTGTGTGTGTATATATATATATATATATATAAAACATCATTGTCTGCCCTGAAGTTCTCCCATCACTTTATCACCATGAACAATCTCAATCTTTGTGCCCTCCCCCATATTTCCCTCATCCCCCTCTCTCACTCTGTGTTTCAGTTCTATATTTTTGGCAGTTTATATTTTTCTTGTCTGTTTGTTTGTTTTTCTTAACTCCTTCATATAAGTGAAACAATCCCATATTTCTCTTTTTTCTTTCTAGCTTATTTCTGCTAAGATGATTCCTTCTAGGTTCATCCATATTATTCTTAATCCACTCATCTGCCATTGGGTGTTTAGGTTGTTTCCATGACTTTGTGTTAGCATGCAACCAAAGAATACAAAGGGACTTCAAACCGTTAAGAAATATATGCCATAAAAGAAAGCCAGCCATGTGGGCAAAGGAAGGCAATGGTGTGAAAGATTTTTAGTAGAATTGGTGTGTGTGTGTATGTGTGAGAGAGAGAGAGAGAGAGGGAAGAAGGGAGGGAGGGAGAGAGGGAGGGAGAGGAAGAGAGAATGAATTTGAAATAATATTTTCCCAGTAACTCCCAAGATTACCCATGCCCTCAGAGGCAAATGCCCAGGAAACAGGCTCGACCTGAAGCAAGGCCACTGAGGCCCCAAAGCATGTCATAATCTAAGTTCTACTTCTGGCAAGAAACAGCAAAAAAGGGATTAGGCATGTCTCAAAGAACTGGGACTGAAGAGGAAACCCAAAATTCAAAGCATGCCACATCAAGATAACAGATGCCATTGCCCCTGCCAACAACCAGAAGCAGCCTTCATTCATGTCTCCCACCCACTTTTCTTCCAAGCACCACTTCCAGATGTCTCTATATGCCTCTCCTCCTTGCTTCTCCTCCAAGTTTCCTCGCATGAGTCCCATCTCTATTTACAGATCTACCCTTGCTTCTGCCCAGCTACCACCAAACTCAGGAAGTCTGCTTCATGACATGCAGAGACTTGTAATCCAAGGTTCCTGAGTGTAAGTAGGGGCAGGGCAAATGGTGCCTTTTCAGTGTTCCTCGCCTGTTTCATGGAGATAGAGCTGTAACAAAAGCACTTTGAAGGAGGGATTCTAAATGTAAGTTTTGCTCAACTGGTTCAAAGGTAAGTCTTCAGAGGACTGTGAACATACTGTGCTCTTGGGGAAAATTACATACGTGGCGATAGATCTTTATAAAGAAATTACCTTAGTTTTCATCATATTCTCAAAAGTTCTGAGGCACTTCCCCTCAAAATAATACCACCTTTACATTAGAGTTCTCAGATCTCCCTGATTACTTCTTTTCATTCTGAAATAACTGTGCAGAGAAACAAAAATATTATCACCATTCACATTTACACACTGGAGAATGAAACTCATGAATGTTAAGTAACTGGCCCAATCATTCAGGCATTAAATTTAGAAATCAAACTGAGATCCCTAAAAATCTGACATTTAATTCAGTGATCTTGCATATGAAATTAAGAATGATGTAAGTAGTTTTAAATACATGAGATACACTGTTTTTGAAAATACAAACATAGATTCAAACTTATTTTGTCCACTAAATATAAACACTATTTTTTCTCTATTTAGAAACTACTATTTTATTTATCAAATAGATCTTTTGTCTAACACATTGCCACTATCCCTGTATTGTGATATTTTGGACTCTGCAGGTAGGAAGAATGCCCTACAAAGACTCTGAATATTGAGTGCTGTGGAGGTTCAAATCATGATGGGAACTTATTTACACAGCAGAGATCTTGAAAAACATTTCAGGTAGTTGCCCTCAATGATAAAGGAAGGTTATTTGATAAGCAAAGTCAAAATAGCAGTGTCTCCACTCTCATAGGAAAGGAAATGTATTGTTATTTGTATCTAAACAAAAGATTACACAACAAAAAATGAGGTTTTGACACCCTCCCCCTTGGATTTCGCTTGAATTTCCCCCCTCAACTGAACATTGAGGCAGTGTTAATAAATCAGGAAGTAGCCTTTGTCACCAATGAAAATTCGTATATATTTTGGATGTCAAAGAGGAGTATTCTCCTAGGTTATGGGTGCTCAAGACATAAATAACTTTTTTATAAGTAATAAGTTAACTTTGACCATATTAAAATTTAAAAAAAGTAAATATTGCACAATGTAGAATAGGCGATCTAATAAAAATGAATAAAAACGAATATATGAACATTTTCTGTTAGGTTCAGGCAAAGATGTGAAAATAATTCTTCTCAAACATTATATTAAAAAGTTTTAATATGTATTTATGCATGTTCCCTGTTATGGAAAAGAAATCCCTTTATTGGAGTCAGCTTTAACTTCTTCAGGTCATAAAGGAACATGTATCTGTCAGATATAAGCAAAAAAAAAAAAAAAAAACGTAAAAGATACATATTAAATAATTTATCACAAGCAACTGTCTTATGCAATTTTGGAGACTGAATAGAAAAGTCTGAAATCTGTAGGATAGGCTGCTTACAGGGGAAACTAACTGAAAACTTATTTTTGGTTTATCTTTCCAAACTTTATTATGAAAAGTGAGAAGTTTTAAAGTACTCAAGTATATGTAAGTTGGATGAAGAAAAAAAAAAACTAAGGTACTTTGCAAACAAATAACTGAGAGAAATTTGTAGACAATAAATATTATATCTCTCTAATTTAGTTCAGTAAAAAATTGTTGGTTTGTTAGGAAGTTGTAAGTTAATGGTGAAAGCTAACTTATTTTAGTGAATCACTAAGAAACAATGTGGTGCAGAAAATTCTCATACCTTTCTCCATAAACTTAGTCATGACTGACTTGTACTGCTATTTTGTCTCTTTTTGATTGAATAACTATAAGTTCGTATATGAAATTGACCAGCACAATACAGCATTTATTAATTTAGTACAATAAGTAGTACTTTGATTAAGTTGAGACCACCCACATATGTATATTATTTACTGCCATCATTACACTAGTGTAGTTTGCTTCAAGTAAGGAGTCAGCAAAATTCTCCAATAAATGCCTGGAGAATATGTCAAGCTGGTAGACTATGTGATTTCTGTTGCAACAAAAATATATATACACATATATACATATATATAGACATAAATATGCATATATATATATATATATGAATGAGTATGACTATGTACCAATACAACTTTATTTACAAAAATAGATGGTCTGCCTTTGGGCTACAATATACTGACCCCCTACTCTAGACAAGCACTGAAAACTCATTATGGAGTAAGGAAAATTTTCCAAACACACATGAACAAAATTTGTTTGAGACTCTGTTTTACAGCTTACACAGGTTAGAAGTAACATAATTATTTTGCCATCTAGTTGGAGGAATAGATCTGGGGATAATGGAATAAAAATACAATTCCAGGTGAAATTTATTTACTAGTTCTATTCAAAGTGCTTTACGAAGACTGTCCTTACATATGCCAGTGGGTCTAGACGATGTTGCCCCAAGTAGTTCATTTTTTCGGAGGCCCTTAAGGAAATTTCTAGATTTGGTGAGGAAGAGATGATGAGGAAGATAGAGAAGGAAGGGAGGAAATAAAAACACAAATTCACAAAAGGAAAATTTTCAGAGGTAGAGAACCAAATATGTTTAATGGACTTTGACTAGTGTCACTAGAGGATATATGGAAAGAATGAGTAAGGATGAATTTTAAAATATAGGTCAGGGACAGATTGGAAATTAAGCAATTTTCTTATAGGTAAGGAGGAGGTAAGGAGGAGACCATAAATTATATTTGGGAAGAAAACACACACACATGCACACACACACACTCAGTTGTTCTACAAAGTTCTACAAATCTCGCTACAATAAAAGAAAGTACCTGCCAGGTATTGTTGATCACCTACCTATTACCTGCCTAGTACTGTTTTCTCTCCTTTACTCTAATTCTTTGTTAGGTGTGATTCTCTCCCCACATAGACCATATACTTTGAGAAGAAACACTCCAGGCAGGAGTAATGTTTTAAAGATAATATCTCTGCTTTGCTAGGGATACAAAACAAAATTTAAAATGCTGTGTTCTATGAGTAAGAAGTGTATATTATCAAGCAAAGATTTCCATTTGCAGATTGTTTCCAAGACACCTGAAATCTAAGTTATTAAAAAATGTTGTCAGTATAAGAACTGTATGAGTTATATGTACTAGGTATAACATTGGGAAGTAGAATTAAAAAGCTAAAATATCTGCATATATAAAACAACCTAGTAAAGTTAAGATAGAACTTCAATAAGAATAAGAAATACAGGTTATCCATACTCCCACTTGATATTTGCTTCTATTATACCAAAATTTAAATTTTGCTTTTAATACTTTGAATCTGATGTTAAGCAACCCCATGGGAACACATTTTCAGAGAAAAGTTGTTTTCGTTTTGTAAAAGTACACCATGCTTCATTCTTTTTTTGACTGTAGGGAATGAGTATCTACCCAAGAAAAATAAATAATGCTGTTAGGAACCATATGTAGCAAATGATTTAAGATATACTTTAAAGGGTGTACATGAAATGTGAAGAAGGTGCATAGCTATAAAATGGTTTAAACCCTTCTCACAAAAACAAATGCATCTAGTAAATTTAATCTACCTGCTGGTGTCTGTTTGCAATTTATACTTAGCTTTTCAAGGACCAAAAAAGATACCTTTGATCTCCTAACATTGGTAATTATCTCTGATTATAGGAAGAGTCCTGTATGTGTCAAACAGCCCACGCTTTTTTTTCTGGTGTTTCTGTTGGTTGCATATTTTAAATTGTGCTGTGTTTCCAAGCATCCCTTGCATTTAAACCCTGAGCTTCTCCACCAGACAGCAGCCAAGGAGATCACAAGAGTGTTTGCTTTCTGATGACCATGAGGGAAAAAGAAACACACAACACATAGTTATTTGTTTTCTCATTTCCAGTTTAAATCCTACCAGTGATTAACTCAGGTCAAAGAACATACACTATTACAAAGCAGAACATACAAGGTCAGTTTCATAGAGTTTCAATATCTCTTCCTGATGATATACTACCCTGAAAATTGCAGGAATGTTTATTTGGGTTATCTTTTGATTCAGCAAATGTACATTTCATCAACACATCAAATTCCAGAAAACACAAAAGTTTTCTCATCTCAGAAATGGCTAGTATTTTTCAGAACAGTAAATAGAAAATTTCCAGAGTTTACTAATATAGAACTGAGAGGCATACAAGTAGTCAGAAATTGAATGACTCACTCACCACTAATCTAGAAATTTTAGCTTCAGTTCACATAAACTTGATTTCTTCCACTTTGGTGTCTGGATTGAAATTTCCTCCCTCTTGGAAGGTTTACCAGAGGATTCATTCCAGTTGTGTATTGCTAATATATACAAAATAGAACATATCTAGACATTTAAAATGGTGTAGAAAAAAATAACTATGTAAAATATAAAAGGGTCCACCCAACCCGGAGATTGTTCTGGCTGAGTCAGTGAGGTAGAGTGATTGTACAGACCTAGGCCTTTATTGTATACACTACCGCAGACCTCAAAAATACTATACTCAGGCTACATTACATTAAAGCAAAATATTGCTTGCTTGCTTTCTTCAGTAATAAAGTAACCTTGGCTTATTGTGACTCTTTTACAATATAAATTAAAAATATTTTCACATTTTATAACATAGTTTAAAGCACAAACATATTCTTTAGCTAAACAAAAATAATTTTTTTTACATTCTATAGTTTTTTTTCTATTTTAAATAATGATTTTACTTTAAAGCATTATTAAAAATTAAAACACAAATAAATATTCAGCTAGTTCAATGTGTTTTTATCATTGACCTCCCCTTCTACGACTCACCCACTTCACCTATTTGTGGAGGGGCATGTCTAAGGGGCAATAATTTTCATGGAGTCGTCATCTCCTATGATAACAGTGCCTTTTTACTGAAATGTGCCCTAGAGGACTTGCCTGAAGTTCTTGAGTGGTGTCACTCTTTTGAGAAATGTGTCCATGACATTTTGCTTAGTTTCTTTTTTCATCATAGATTTGCTTATAAGTAGATAATGTACCGTGAACATTCTTCTATTCTTGAAAACCTTTGGCCTGTTGGAGTCTGTAGTTCAAAGCTATTTGAAGGAATTTATTCTTGTGTGCAAAAAGCTTCTGCTGGACCCTTTGCTATGAAATTTCTTTGGAATTCTTTTTCTTCTACTGAAGTTTCCTGTGTTCTTGCCTCTTTTTTTAACTGTGTATTCCTGTTCAAGTTCTCACAACTCCTCACTAGTACGCTCATCAGGAACCGGCTCTAGAAGCTTCTCAATATCATCTTCAGCCACAAGTTGCATGCCATCCATAGCCTTGTTGAGTATTGCAGCTGTCTCATCCTTGGCAAATCCTTTGAAGTCATGGATGAATCACTTGAGTGTCTTCTTCCAGATTCCCCTCATACTCTCATTGGTGACATCACTCCAAGCACAAGCAAGGTTCTTAATGCCATCATAAATATTGCAGTTCTCCCTTAATTGCACCAGTGTCATCATTTTTGTCTTCCACAGTTGCAGTGATAGCCTGAGCAAAGGTCCTTCTCAAGGTGCTAGGCCTTAAATCTGCTCTAATATTTTGATCCTTAGGTTAAATAAGGGGATGGTGTTTGATGGAAGAAATGCCATTTTGGTATTGGGATGTAAGTCACTCATAAAATGAGGATGTCTGGGAGTATTATCTGCTATACACAAAAGCTTGAATAGTATTTTATTCTCCAAATAGCACTTCAGTTTTGCTGCCACAGATATTCAGGAGTGTATCTTAGTAAAGGAGCTGAGTCTCCATGACTTTCTCCTTGTTGGTCTCAGATTGTTGAAGTAAAAATGTCCCATCTTCTAGGGAGGACAGATTAAAGTGGTCTCCTGGATACTAAGAGAATCTAAGAGACAACTCACTTTTTATTTTGTTGTAGTTTACATCATTGCGTTTGTTTTCGGTGCCATTGGGCCTGTACAATATTGGCTTAACTTGCATCGTACACCACAAGTGTGTGTGTATTGATATATTCTTGAATGCCTTGAGGTTCTCATCACATCAGATTACGTAAAATTTTAATTTATAGCCTGCAACACTGTTCCCAAGCAAGGCTGTTGATAATGTCATTAAAAGCCTTGAAAGCAGGCATTAACTTTGCCACATTATGAATAAAAGTCTTACAGGAATTTGTTTCAGAATAGGGAAGTTTCACCCATATTGAAGATTTACTTCAGCAAGTCATTCTCCACAATCAGCCTATCTAGGGTTTCCAAGAGTTTTTCAGTTGCCTTTACATCAACATTCACATTAGGGAGACTCACCACTTTCCCATTATGCCATAAAGAATGATTCTTGGGAGCTTTAAACCACCCAGAGCTGGCAGGAAATTCATTGTCATGAGAGAATTCATCATTTTCTTTCCATGTTGAAAACTTTTCCTTTGGTTGTAATGATCACAGTGCAGACAGGGATACACTTCTGTGTCTGGTCTTCAATGGAGACCACTATAACACTCTCTACTTCGGACTTAAGCCCTTCTTGAATTTTTTTTTTAAGTAAATTACCTTGCCATCAGTGAAGTCATCTCTTTGTTTTTATTCAAGATCTTAGCTTTGTCAGGACATGCCTGGCTGGCAAGCAGTGACCATCACTCATTTTCTGCTTTTGTTGCTCTTAATCACTTTTAATTTTGTTTCCATATCAATCACTCAACATGGCCTCTTACTGTCAACATTAGCAGCGGATTTTACACACTTAGGGGCCATTATTAACAAAAAATCATGAGACTAAATCAAGCACAAGGAAAAATAATGCTATTGGGATGAGGTAAACATGAGATATTATGAGACTGCTAGCAGAATAAAATACTGTGGTGTTATAATGGCTACAATATTACTAGGAAATTAGGAAATTGAGAACCACCATCATGCATGTGATTCATCACTGACCAAAATGTCATTATGCAGTGCAACTGTGTAGCAGGATACTTGTGAATCCTGCGGTTTCATAATTGAGAAGGTATGTCTCTGTGGAAGGTATTTAATGTTTTCTTTATTCAGCACTGAGTTATTGATCTTTTATCATGTACCTTGGGAGTTCAAAGATAAGTTGGGTTTTCTCTCAGCCTTCAAGGGTTTTCAAAGCCTAATCAAAGGACAAGTTTAAAAAAAGTGATTTGGTAGTACTATGAGTGTTTTTCTTTTTCTCAACAGTTTTCATGGCACTGACGAAAAGCAGAGTGAATATTGATGTTTGGTGTAGGAGTCTAGGTGGAGTTCATGAAGGGGCACGCAGACTATACATTTATAAAATAGGTAATTTAGTAGAAGTTCTTTACGAAGACAATAGGAAGCAGATAAGCCTCTTAGAGAAAGGAAACAGTGAAAATATTTGAAAATTGCACAGGGATAGAATGTCATCTAGTTTGAGATTAATAAATTTGAGGGCAAAATGAGTCAGGGCTTAACAAATGAGGAAAAAGTAGGCAGCTGTGGGAACATAGAGGATTATGGGAAACACAAAAGGGAGATTTGACTTTGTCATGTAAACCATGGATAATTATATGAAATAGAGAAGTATACAAGTTGTATTTTCATATTGGAAATGTCAACACTATGGCATTGTTGTGGCGGATGGGTCTGGAGGGAGAGAAGTTATACTAGTGGTTTAGATGTCTGCTGTCCATGAGATAGCCACCAGCCACATTTGGATGCTGAGTAGTTTAAATGTGCTAGTCAGAATTGAGATGGATGTGTTGACTGGTATAAAATATATACTAAGCAACAATGAAAACATAAGATTAGAAGATCCTATCAAATTTTTATTGATGTTTAGAAAATGATATTTTTAATTCAGTAAGACGCACTATTCAAAGCCATATCACCTGTTTCTTTTTAATTAGTTTAATGTTGCTACTAAATAATTGAAATTATGAATGTAACTTGTGTCATCCTACTGTTGGTGATCCCTACTCTAGGTGATACATGATTGATGGCCTAGGTTGTGACGATAGCAAAATGATAGTGAGAGACTTTGACAGCTATTCAAGAAGGGGAAACTGACAAAGATCTTTTTGACACCGAGAGATAGAGAGGTTTTGAATTGCTCTGAGAGTTGTGACTTGATTGACAGGGACAATGGTGAGTTCAATAAAGAACCTGTCGAACCCAAGAAGAATAGGAGCTAAAAAATGAGCTTAGTGTTCAGAATGTTGAGAATAGGAGTCTGGTTTTTAATGCAAGAAAGCAGTGGCAAGTAAATGGCATCCTATGTATTTCAGGAATTTAGAACAAAGATTGTGTCTATAAATAAAGACTTAAGGGTTTCTAAGCCTATATAGTCAAGAAAGGAAATCACATTCATCAATAATACTGCCCCAGAAAAGAAGGATGTAAAGAGATGCCAACCATGGAATCCGGAAAACCCAGAAAAGGGGAGATAGAGAAACCCTTGGAAACTAAATCAGAGAGATGGGGTACTTCAAAGACTGGTTTATAAATTTATGCGTGAGTAGAGATATATGTGTGCATATATGTATGTATATAGATATACATATATGAAACTGAGCACTGTTTTGTGGGGAAAAAAACTTGCCTTGTAAAAATAAGACAAGGTCTTTGGATTTGAATTTATATTTTTATTTTTGAGCTAACATTGGGATACCCCCATGCTATCATAGTGCACACACCATCAAATCACCCATAGTCTACCACCAGTCTATTGTGTTTCCTTCCTTCTTCATTCTGAAAATTAGCACTCTTTCACTGACCTTATTCTAGTTCAAAGAATTTTTGTTAGCATTCAAAATGTTCTGTTAATTCAGTATTAGAGTTTCAATCTTCTTATCAACTTCAATTTCTCTCCCTCTCAATAGCTAGCCTTATAACTAGAATTTAAGAATACAATTTCTCTCTTTCACACTGCTGGTGGTAATGCAAACTGGTACAGCCACTATGGAAAGCTGTGTTAAGAACCCTTAAACTACTGAAAATGGAACTCCCATTCAATCCAGCAATCCTGCTTCTAGGAATCTACCCAAAGGCTACAAAAACATTAATCCAAAAAGACACCTGTACCTGGATATTTATTGTAGCACCATTTAAATTAGCCAGGATATGGAAGCAACCCAAATGCCCCAAAATAGATAAATGGTACAGAAAGTGGTGGTATGTGTACATGATGGAGTACTATTCATCAATCAAAAATGACAAACTTATGTCATTTGTGGCAATTTGGGTGAAACTAGAAGAAACCATGCTAGCAGAAATAAACCAGAAAGAAAAAGAGAAATACTAGATGGTCTTACTTATATGAGGGACAAAGGGAAAACAATCTAACAGAGAAGAAAAATATTAAAACGAATTTTTAGCAAAATTGAAGCATAGAGCAAGTGAGGGGGAGTGGAGGAATTGGGAATGGGAGGGGCACAACAGACTAAGACGATGATTTACTGGTGATAAAGTGGTGGGAGAACCTTGGGGTAGATAATGTTATAAAAAAATTTAAAAATAATTTAAAAAATAAGTAAAAATAATTTCTGGTAAATTTCTTTTAATTACTTGATTTGGGGGTATAGCATGCAATAATGTTGGTAGGTGTTGCCCAGCACTCCCACTTTTTTGACTGGGTAACAAAATGTCACTCTGTAACTCTACATGAGCCTTTTGTGTATGTGCGGTCATGCACTGTTGCTAAAACTATGGTTCTCTCTGAAACCTTCGCCATCATCCTCTTACCATGTCTTAAGATGTTCCTTGGGCTTCCTTTAAGAGTTAAGTCTCTAGTCGCCATAGAGAGCCACATGACCTGAATTGTGTTGTAGACCTTGAGCCACACGACCTGAATTGTGTTGTAGATCTTGAAGTTTTCTTTACCACCATTAAGGACACTGACACCAAAGTTTATTTTCCCACAGATTTTAGTTCTGTTCTTTAACCTGGTGAAAATTAGTCTAGGCAAATTAAATTAGCAGGCTTTTGTAATTATTCCTGAGTCCTTACTGTGTACCTGCAAGATAGCATTTTGAAGATGAATTAATTAGTTTCTATCCATGAGCTTGCAATTGTGAATTGATAAATTTGATCATTCAATTAAATAATAATATAATAATTTTCCTTATGTATGTGCGAACAGTGTAGTTTGAGAATGTGGAGGTGTGAGAATCTAATTCCTAAATATGGAAGGAGATTAGTAACTTCACTAGGACTTGAGGATGAGTGAGTTGGAAAATTTATTTCTAGGAATGAGATAGTTTGTCCAGATATGTAAAGGCAAGAAAAGGAAGATGATTGTGAGGACCGGAGCCACTTCATTATGACTAGAAGAATTCTTTCACCATAGTTATATCTCCCCCAGTCTACCTCATAAAATTCTGAAGTGTACATGTCTTGCTTCTTCAGTGTCTCTTGTCATCATCCCTTCCCTCCCATTATCATTCCTTCTTGTCAGAGCAAATCATACTCCTTGTTGATATCTATCAGCCAATTCACCATCCTTTCTAATGTTGACCCTGCATCACAACTTCACTCTCATTCCCCAGGTGTGTGATCATTCTGAGTAACATTAAAAATCATGTGTTTATCCACCCTGCACACTGGCCTTCTGGCTGTTGTAATGTCAAGAATTTTTTTTTTTTTGCATTTTTTTGTATGCCTACTATTAAGGACTCTTTGATTTTTACTTTAAATTTCACTTAAATTGCTTAAGTTTCGAGAATAACTGCCCCTAATTATGGGAATTTTATTTCTCAGCCTATGGCAGACACACCAGTCTACTTTCAATCATTGCCCTCAGCAACTACTCAGGGGATTTATTTCAGCCTAGAATGGTTTCAATTTTGACATCAGATCGTGTGATACTACTATTTATGGTCATAACTCTTTTGAATGGGGAGAAATTAACTCATTGAGCAATTCGTTGCCAGGCAGTAATCAATCAGGGTCTCTGATAAAGGAGTAGTCACCGTGCTCAGAAAATATTTAACATCTACACTGAAAGATCTGGTAAAGAAAGATGCAAAATTGGTATATGGCAAGCCATAAAATATACACATGTCCAAATTATGAACATGTCAAACATTAAAAGCATTTCAGATATAAGCACCTTTCACAGAGTATGATTGGTCAAATGTATTTAAACACACACACAAGTGGAAAACTTCACAGTCAGAAAGAAGAGGGAAATTGAGAGAATACATTTTTAATGATTTTCTATTCCTTCTAAGGCTCAGTTATATTTTCTGTAAAGGTCTCCTATACTTCTGATAATAAGCTCTTTGTTTGAATTTCCCTAAGCATATGTTCCCATTTTTCCTCAAGATGACCTCTGACTAATATAGATACTATATCTGTTTGTTTCTCTGTATGCATTCTTGTGAAATGTATGCAAGTGATCCTGAGGCTATCCCAAGTTCCATTTATAATTGGAGGGAAAACCAGTACTAGAATTTCAGCCTAACAACCCCTGAACAAATTTATTTTTTCCTGTTGACTCCTAAAACTAAAGAGTGATAATCATTTGATCATTTAGAGAATAAAACTGTCATAATATAGAAATTTACTTATGGATTAATGTTCTTCAACTAAGAAGAACATTGCCTACGTTTTGCAAGAGTATCTCATACAGGAGAATACTTTCTCATTTTATTTTAAAATAGGAAATAACATTTGCAGTAAATATTATTAAATATTTGATGTTTGTAGCACAGGAGTTAGCAAAATAGTACCTATGGGCCAAATCTCGCATACCAATATTTTGTAAATAAAGATTTGTTAGAAATACAGCCATACCCATTCTATGTATTGTCTCTGGCAGCTTTCATGAGACAGTGACAGAGTTGAATGATCATAGTGTGACCATTTGGTCCACAAAGTCTAACATGCTTCATATTTAGTCCTTTATAGAAAAAAGAGTGATGCTCATACTCTGTTGTAGAAATGATACATTGCCAACTCAACAGAGTAACCTAAACACCAGATAGTAAACTTATGTGGGACTTAAGTATCTAGAACTTTTCTGGGCTATGCAGTCAAAAAATGCTCAGAATTCTTCTAGGGAGTAACTGGAACATTTAAAAAATGTATATATCATGATGACAAGGGAAGGACGGTGATTTTAAATACAAAGCATCTCTAATAAAAATGATAAGAAACAAATGATATACAGAATGAATAAAGATAGCAAAACAAATGAGTTCAAAGACAGAGAGTTCATTAAAGAAATAAAGAAATAGAAAAAAGTGGGTTTGCATTTATAAGTATAGGATGACTATACTTCAGTCATCTGAAATTTAAATAGATGTGTCTGAGGGGAAGGTAGGCTAGGCTATTAAAAAAGGAGAACAAAGATATTTCACAATTTAAAATTAGGGTCAACTTGTTTAAAGACACAAAACTTATATAATAAAAATAAAGTTAAAATTAAGGGCAACTGGTTTAAAAATACAAAGCTTTGAAACTGAAGAAACAAATAAATCTGAACTCCATATTTAGAGAAGATCACAAATACCATGAAAAAAAAAAACAGAAAATATCCAGTGAAGAAAGCAAACATAAGCATGATATTAAGTAAAGCACATCATCATTAGATAAGTTGGAAAAACAATTCTTGAGGCATGGCATGCAATGTTCTACTGGTTACTCTCTCTGCCTCCAGACTCACTGCCCTTCAGCATATAGATGATACATTTACCATTTCTTTTCCACATCACCACCCACCCAATCAAGACCTTCATTTATTTCCCATCAAACTATGATATTTTAGAACTGATATTATCCAATGTCATCACGTTTTCTAACCATGCCGTACAGATGACAGATGTAAAATGTAAGTTTAACTTTTTGATAGATCTGAAAATGAATGTCTACATTAAATCCCTAAAGCCTCAATAACTAGATGGGTGTTTTCTGACCACACTAAGCCCCCATGAGTACAATTCTCTTTGATCTTTACTTTCAGTGGAAACTGCTCTAGATTATGTTTCTACTTTGCTAGTCTAACTTCATGCTCAACGCCAAGATTCATGTTTAATTTCTGTTTATTTTTATGTGTGTGTTTTATCAGTCTTTGAATATAATAAGAAAAACCTTATTTCAATATAATGGTAAAGAGCTTTGCACAATGTCTAGTCTATAGAAAGCTATGAGTAACTTTTAGAACATGTGGCCTCATATATTCATTCCATTCATTGGTTTTTGACACCTCCTCTCCTGTGCTGCACTTGATTTTTCTCTGTATTTTTAAGTCTGTTGTTATCTGACACCCCTGTGACTCCATAAGGTAGAGATGATGTGTGGCATCCTGAACATAGTGATTGCTCAGTAAATACTTATTGAACACAATAAGATACTTAAAGTATAGTTTCAAATGCCATAATTCTACACTGTCAGTTGTGATCATTCAATAATGAATTGAATTGTATTATAAATTAACTGAAAAACAGTTAAAATGTGTTTATCTCTACAAAAAATTGATAACTTTAAAAGTATATTTTAGTGACTTAACAAAACCATAGAAAGGTCATCTGTTCATTAAGTTAGAAATATGTGTGCGTTAGCACATTGGAGCTCAGCCTCAACTTTTAAATAAAATATGGGCTAATTTTAAGGGAGATTACCAATGTTCATTTTATGAAAAACATGAAATTTACAATAGTGTTAAATTATTAAGGTCTTTCGTATGAGAGGAAAAAGAATCATTACTTGATCCTGATTCAATTGCTTCAAAGCCTCAAACAGATTGAATCAGAAGAATAGAGCAGCTGGTCAGAGAGTAGCATGTAATTAAAACCCTGCAACACAATCTAGCACCACTACACTTCATGGTCGCTATCGGAACCTCAGCTTTGTGGTTGAATAAAATCTCTACTTTTTTTTGCCACTGAAATTACAGTTTCATAAGTCTAAATTTAAATATAATTAAACTTTAAGTCTAAAGTAAATACATACCCTTGTAGACAAACTACCTTTGTAGTCTTTGTACAAATCCAGGGGTCCATCTTGTATAGTTTCAACAAAAAGAATGAACAAGATAATAGTTTCAGAAACAAAAAGAATGTGCACTCCTAAAATCCTGCTAATTTAAACTATTTTTCTAATTATATTGTATTAAATGTGTACATTAAATGTTTCTTGGGTATCTGTAATAAAACTTTAATATTAGGTATTCCCCATATTATCTCACTAATAGAGTATCACTCACTAATAAAAGTAGCAGATAAGTCGCTCTGAAGTATTTTTATTAGTAAATTAAAGTGTGAATATAAAGTTAGGATCTTTACTGACTCTTCCACCTAACCAAACCAAAAATTATTTGTATATATTTAATAAGAACAATTTTAATCCCTAATCATTTCTATTCCTTAGCTTTAACATTCAACTCTATGATATTAGATAAATAATTCTGAACTCATTGTCTCATCTTTTATTTTTGATCTTGAGTGCTTATATTGTACTTTATTCCACATGCATTTTTCTAGATATCATAATTTTTAATTGTAAAGTTTCAAAATTTATAAATTTAATCTTGACATATAGCACAGAATGTTATAGAATAATTGAAATATTAGTAAGCAAATAATTGGTTCAATATCCCACCCCCAAATAATAGCATTTTAATCATTTATTGTAATAATTGTCTCCTCAAAATATAAAGTTAGATACATTCTCAGAATTCATTGATGTGTAGTAAGCTCTAAAACTTAAGAAATAAGCAATAATTTTGGATGCAGAAGATGGAAGTGTCATACTGACTAATCATAGGTCAATAGAAAACATAGTGAAAACAAAAGTTAATAAGAGGTGATCAAGGACTTAAAGTTGTGGTAACAAACAAGAAGATGGCCAGAAAAGACAAAAAAGTGGAAAATGTCAAAGAAAGTGGATATAAATGACCACTGAGGAACCAAGATAGTGCTGTTTCACCATCATGATCGCCATTATCTCCAACACTATATGCATTCCCAGGCCTGAGAAAACCTTTCCTAAAGATAGATTCAACATCCAAAAATAGTCTAATTTTGTTGCGTCCTCATTTTCTCAGTCTTTCATTTATAAAATGACATGTCTACCAACATTGACCATTGGCCAACATGATCAATATCGGTAGCATCCTCAAGAGGAAAAAAATATTCCACATTAAAAGGTGCTTGGTAAGGAGAAACTGCACTTTGGAACAGATGTTTCAAATTGTAGCAGCCGCTGTGAAGATGAGAAGGAAATATTCATGGAGAGACAACTTGTCACTTATGGGAGTTCAAAATAGGATTAGAAACTGGAATTCTGAAATCATAACTGAGTAAACCACGCTTTATCATCTGGTTTCCAGTCTTGTCATATGGGGTTGTAAAGAATTTCTGCACTGACTCCACTATAATCCTGTGCTGAAGGAATATAAGGAAGGAATTTTGGAAAAGGTTGAGTAAGACAAATGAGCAAACCCGATTTATCCATCTCAAGAATGTGAGTCATTCGTGTTCTCTCTGGGACTAATGAAGGGTCCAGGAGTTGAGATCAAGAATTCTGAGTAATAAAATCAGAAGAGTCATGAATGAAGTGGGGTGAAATGCCTCTTAAGCAGAGACTCGGGGAAGGCCAAATATATTTTCAAGCATTTTTTTTCTCTTAAATGTGAAGGGAAGGTTCACAAGTTTCTAGGAATTAGGAATGAGTAATTGAAAATTAATTGTATGCTACTACCTCTAATTCAATGTATAAAATGTCGCTGAGAGTCTATTTACTGAATTCTTTTTAGTGACTCAGTTTAGTAAATGTGAATATGTTAATTATGAATTAGATTCATGTTCCAGTGCCGTCATCCACCCAACCTACTCCTTTTACACATTAGATCTTGAGTTTTAAAATCATGACCTTGATTACACAACAGTTTTCAAGAATCTAACTCACACACATTCACAAATTCATGTTTGTCTTGTAGAAAATAGGGCCTCTATCTTGTTTCCATTAAGTCTCTCCTTTATATGCTTAAATCTGTTTAATTAAAATTTTGGGAGAGGACAAATTGACTTCATACACTTTAGACTTTTCTGGTGACAAGTTCAGTGTGATAAGTTTAATAACTATTTAAAGCATTTATTAATCATGTCACTTATTTCAAAGATACTAATCTAATTATCCTCTGTAATCCTGCTTAGCAACATTTTTAATATGAGAAACTAACAATGTATTTTATTCCTTATATCCTGCAATTAATATGTTTAATACCTAGTATTAGTTCCTGCAGCAACAAATTAACAAACATTTGGTGGCTTAAAACAACACAATTTATTATCTTACTGTTGTGGAGGCTGGAAGTCTATGAGTGTGACTGTGCTGAAAGCAAGTTGTCAACAGCCCTACAATTTTTTTTCTGGGGAACATAGGGCAGACTCTTCTGCATGTAAAGAGCACTCTCATTCTTTGGTGCTTGGACCTTTTCTCCAGGATGTAGCACTGTGTCTCTCTGTGCCTTTCTTCCATAGTGACATCTTGTTCTGACCTCCTCTCTTGCCTTTCTCTTCTACTTGTAAGAATACTTGTGATTGCATTTGGTCTACTCAGCTATTCAGAATACCATCTTCATTTAAGGTCAATTGTTTAGTAATCTTATATTTATTTATTTTCTTTGATTACCAGTGTATAGATTTATATATACATATATGCATATACATATATACTATATATCTACATAGATACATGTATATACATATAGACACATATGCATGTGTGCATGCATAGATATATGTATATGCGCATGTCTATATATGTTCATGAATACATATAATGCATAGATGTGTAGATGCACATACCTATATCATACATGTATTTGTGATATATGTATTCATTTACATATATAGAGAGATAATATGCATATATCTATTTATCTACCTATCTATACTATGTTATTATATACCCCAGGGTTCTCCTGCCACCATGTCACCCTCCATGTACAACCTTAACTCCCCTTTTTCCATGTAATCTGATGTAATCACAAGTTCCAAGATTCAAAACATAAACTTTTTTGAGCATCATTACTATGTCTACTACCATATCTCCCATAAGCCTAAAGTTATTGTTTTCTTGTTTTTGTACCAACAAAAAGCATATTTTCTCTCCAAAACTAAAGAGAAATTTGAACTAAAGGGAGCATGAATGGAAAAGTCAAGTTTTTAAATAGGAAAATTCAGTACTGTGTAAGGTGTTTTCTGTGAAGTTGCTCTTATCTCAATTATTTGAGAAATTATGGAATATTCTGGGAGAAAGAAAAGCAAGCAGGAATGTTAAAAGGGATTCTAAAGCAGAAAAGGATAAAAGGAAGCAAAGTAGATTGAAAATTTACTAATCTACTAAAATGTGTTTAAAATCTTAGTGATAATATTATCATATACCTCATACCTTCCCACACACCCATCATCCTTCTTCAGTTACAGGCTCTGTCATACTTATTTGCTACTGAGAAATTGCTGTGATCTCTTTTTGCAGGGAAGTTTGGAACTAAATATTAAAAATGTAATAAGGATGTAATACTTTCTCCAGTATTCTTCTAGAAAAGAATGTATTCTGTACAAAAGTTCATACAAGTTTTATGAGAAATATACTCATTCCTTACAAAATCACAGAAAAACAACTATTGTACATTAGGTACAGATATGGAATTCAGTTCATTTCTACATTCTATATTGTAAAGATCTGTAACACATTTTAAGTAAAAATTGAAAATGGTAAAATGGTATATATAGTATGATTCAATTTTAATTTTAAAGTTTTAATTAGAAAGTATAGACATATAGTTTAAAAATACAAAATGTAACAAAACACACCATCAACAAAAATTACCTTTGGGAACCTTCAGCTACTTTTTAGGTTGGAGATGCCTGTTAATGCCTGGAGAACTTGAAAAGTAGGCATGGGTATGTAACTTCTCCCAGTTTAACCTGGCACCTGAACTCTGGCTCTGTTCTCCATGAATTGCAAAACTGTCAGGAAGTATAATCAATATTGTAACTACCACAGGTAGCTAATTCACCAAAAGAAGCATCTTCCATGGTAGATAAAGGATTGCTCAGTTATCTTGATCGTTTGGCAACGATCTTTCCCTACCTTCTTTGAATCGCACTTCAGTGAATTTAGATTTTTTTTAATTGCATAGCCAAAAGATGGCAACTGAGTTGGTTTTTTGTTTCTTTTTTTTTTTAGGTCAAATAGCATTCCATTTACAAATATGAAAATAGGACATTTGAAAGTATGTAAAGGCAAACAACTATTTTTGAAATAGCAAAAGACTGAAAACTTAAGAATTTGAAACATTAGTCCTGTGCTACTTCAGGTGCGGAGAGCCTAAACCAGTGCATCAATACCACCAGGGAATATTATAGAAAAAATTCTTAGGCTCGCTAAATCAGAAACTCTGAGGGTGGATACTAGCAATTTTGTTTTACTTCTAGGTGATTCTGATGCAAGCTACAACTTCAATAAAGTAGCATTAATCTATCAGAACCCAAATGATGGGCAAAGAACTAGAAAAGGGATAACTGAAGGCATTGATCCAGTTTATCTTTCTGAATTTCCTCAGGTTTTATAGTTCTGATATAGGCTGAAAATCTGTTATGAATTCACTCATATCTGAGAAATACCAATTTTCATTTATCCCCAGTAAGCCTAGTGCTGGTGGGGCTAACTCTATGTGAAAAGGACTTATCTCTTCAGTTAATCACTGCTGCAAAGAGAACGGGGAACATCGAGCCTTCTCAAAACATTCAGCTTTCCTTCAAGCAAGCAAATAATGAACATTAGGTTCTAGAATTTTGTACTGAACTCATACACACACCCATTTCATCCCGCCTGGATACAGACCAAATTGCCTTGATATCAAAAGCCGATTCTGGGGTGGCTCCATTAGGATGGAGTGAGTTGGCGCATTCATCTTGAACAATGTACCGTGGGGTGAGTCTATAATACACCTTATTCAATCCACTGTTATTAATGAATCCATTCCCATGATTATGATATTCACTTGCTAATGCTAAACATCTGGAGTATTTTTTTTTTCTTTTTAACAAAATGGAATGTGGATACAGGCACTTTGGAAGAGAGTTTGGTAATTTCTTACAAAGCTAAAAATAGTCGTACTATATAATCCAGCAGTCAGGCTCCTAAGTATTTACCTAACCAATCTGAGAACTTATGTCCAAATGAATACCTATACATGGATATGTAGAGCAGCTTTATTCAGTCACCAAAATCTTGAAGCAGCCAAGACAGATGGAATGTTCTATGACTTATTGTGGAATACCACTTAGTGTTAAAAAGGTTTGAGTTACCAACGCAAATGAGAAAATGAGTGAATATTAAAGCATATTACTCAGTAGAAAAATAGTTGAAAAGGCTATATACTATATGATTCCATTTCTATTATATTCTGGAAAAAGCAAAGCTCAAGGGATGTTAAACAGTCCATTACTTGCCACCAATAAATTTCATTTGGGGAATTCTGTTATACTTAGCAAGATGGTAATCATAGCTCAGGTTCATATTGTGCAACTATGACAGCTTTGACATTTTATTAACACAATTTATGATCAAGATATAACTTTAGACAACTCAGTGGTCAATGAGGAAATGTGAAAAAATTCTTTTTCTCCCTCTCTGCTGCATGCCGGTCCCTCTCCCAAACTCAGAATCTTATTAATCTTCTAGGTTCTTTAGAAATGAAGGCATTTCTTTCATTCAGTCCCTTTAATAATTATGGCCACTGTCTTGACCCCACAATTGAATGTCTTCCCTGCATAGCCCTATTAAAAATCTCTGAAGAGTAGAAATCACAATGTATCTTCCCTGTTCCCTAAAAATTCATGCTACTTAAAGACTTTAAAAAAAAACATTGATGATAGTAGACAGTAATCTTTCATTTTCTTCTCATCAACATAACCATTACCCTATCTTTATAAGTGTATGTGTGTGTGTATGTGTGTGTGTGTATATATATATATATATATATATATATATATATATATATATATATATATATTATAGATAGAGAGCAAAGCTTACTTCTAGTATTCATTGGACTGTCTCCAAAATTTTCTGCTACCTTTTTAATCAGAATCAGTATTCATTGAGGACCCACTTCATGCCACATATTAACATAATGTTTTGTATACAGTAGTGTACAAAATAGATAAAGTTCCTTCCTCTCATGGAGCTTCAGATTCACCTAGATGGGAAAAAGGGAGAGCACAGGAAAATTAACAAGTTATATGACATCAGTTATAATAAGTTCTGTGAAGAAAATCTAAAGAGAACAAGTTGCTAAAGCCTGAAGAGTGCATTTCCTTAATAAATGTCTCCTAGGCCGGGCACGGCCGCTCATGCCTGTAAGCTTCAGCCTATGAAGCAGCCGGGGCTAGGGATCATGGTTCGAGTCCCGCCTGGGGCCCGTGTGAGACCTAGTTCCAAAAAAATAGCTGGGCATGTTGGCGTGTGCCTGTAATCCCAGCTACCTGGGAAGCTGAGGCTGGGGATGGCTTGAGTCTGTGGTACCCCAGGCAACGAGAGCCTGCGGTTCCATGGGCAAAAGCAGCAAGACCTAGTCTCAAAAAAAGTAAAATAAAATAATAAATAAATGTCTCCTGGTATGGATAAATTAAGCAATAGTCTTTATCAATAAGGTGGAGAGATATGGCTGCTGTATAGAACAGTAGTGAATAAAACTCTGGAGCGAGCATCAGCATGCCATGGCAATATGGTTGGGAAGGTAAATCCATTGCATCTGATCCTAGACCCTGAGAATCAGTAGGATTCAGTGCTGCCTAGTTTAACAAGCCTTGCACATGCATCTAATACTGATAGTTTGGGAACTGCTGGTATAGCAGAAGCTCATTTCATGTGTAAAGAATATCAAATACAAAGGCAGCTGGAAAAGGGTGTACTCATTTTGTTTGTTTGAGGACCAGTTCAGAGACCAAGGTAGCTAATGCAGAATGAGCAATGACAATTAGGAAATGAAAGTACAGATTGGTGTGGGAATTCGAGAAGGAGACCATGTTGTGACTTGTGGACCATGGTACGACCTTAGTTTTCACTCCGAATTGGGTAACCTGTGGCGTATAATGAGCAGAGTAACAACACTGATATTTTTAGCAGATAGCTCTGTTGTGTGGATGGCAAACTATAGGTGTGAGAGTAGGAACAGATATGAGGAAAGGTTATTGCATTAATCAAGGTCAAAATATATCATAATGTGGAGTAGAGGACTTTTTTTTGGAGGTTAGGGGACTAGTTAAATCGAATATGTCTTTAGAAATCCCAGTTGAATAGTTAAATAGATTTAGTATACAGGTTTACATTTCAGGGAGCAAATCAGGTCTGAAAAAATTTAATTTGGGCATTGCTTTTTAAAGCCTTAAGACTTGCGTGTTATTGCAATTTATAGCAAGAAATATGTATTTGTTCTTAGTTCCCCTTCATGCCACAGAGGTTTTGAAACCCTTGGAATTTCATAAGAAGAGCAATAAAGATGTCTTTTGATATGTTAATAAGGTGACATTTAGAAATCACCCAAGGATAGGGGCTCATTGCTGGGGAGACCATCATGTGATTAGAGTTATAGGCTTTTCAGCCCCACCCTGACTGCCACCTGGGAGAGGAGAGAGAGAGGCTGGAGGTTGAATCAATCATCAACAATCAATGAGTTAATCAATCATGTCTGTGTAATTAAACCTCCATAAAAACCCAACAGTCAGTGTCTGGAGAGCTTCTGGGTTGGTGAACAGGGAGATTTGAGGAGAATGGTGAATAAAGCAAGCATGAAAGCTCTGCCCCTTCAGAGTCACAGCTTGCATCACCTCTACATGGCTGTTCCTGAATTACTTCTTTTTACAATAGACTAGCTTTGGAGTAAGCAAAATGTTTTTCTGAGTTCTAGCAACTGTTCTATCTAGCAAAGTAACTGTGTGCAATAAGGGCACATGGGAAACTCTGACTTAAACCAGTGGATCATAAGTAAAGTTAATGATTTTGACTTGAAACTGGTATCTGGAGTCCAAGGAAGGGATTGTTGGAATTTCCAGTTTCAAGAGGGGTGAGTCACAAGACTAAGCCCTTAACCCGTGGGAATCTGGTTCTAGATTTCCTGGGTAGATAGGGCTAGAATTAAGAGTATGTCTGGGGCAGCTAGTTTTGGAGATTTGCTTACATATGGGGGATATCTCCCCCCCACACACACACACACTGGAAATTGGTCACGAAACCCCCATTTAATTAAAGTCTAGGGAGTGAGAACAAAAAGAGAAGATGAACAAGTTCCCAGGCCTACAACCTCCAATGGGAAGATGAGGGAGTGGAGGACTAGGCAGTGTAATGTGGGAAAAAATACGGTAATGGAAAGTCCAACTGAAGACGTATTATTCCAAAGCTACTAAATGATTGAGAATTGTGTCATATACAATGGATATAGCACACTGCTCACTTTCAATCTTGTTAGGAACAATTGTGATGGAGGGATGGATGTAAAACGATGACTGGATTGGGGGCAACAGAATTATTTTAGAAGTGGTGTTAGTGAGTACAGACAACTCAAGTGGTGCTATAATGGCCAGCAAAGAAATTGGATTATATCAGAAGTAGAATGTTACTGAATTTTGGTTTATTCTAAATGGTGGTCACTGGGTGACAGTATGATACTGAAGATGATACGCTAAAGGCAGGAAAGTGATGAAATATATTAGGGAAGTTAAACTTTTCCTCTTCCTTCATGTGTTCTGTTAATGGAGCCATGCAAATTAAACAAAAGACAGATTATCAGGAGAAAAAGACAGTTTTGATTTTGTATGTATGTGTGAGTTCACTGCAAAATGAAACTCAAGGAAATCATTAGGCTTGGGCCTTATATACCTTTTTAACATATAAAAAAGAAAGTGACTTTGGGCTTCAAACATAATATTGATAAATTATGGGACGTGAATAGGAAATGAGTTGTGCTAATGTTTATAAAATAAGGTTATTTTAGTAAAGTGTATTTGTTTATACAAACTTGTCAACTTTCCCCCTGTGATAAAAATTCTCTCCTTTTCCTGGTGTGAGCAGTGGAAGGTGGGATGTAGGAAACACCTTCACAGAGGGGAATTTATGCCCTCCCTTTGGACAGTTAAGGGGGAGGGGGGCAGTGATCTCCTTCTGTATCTATTCATTTTCAGTTGCCTTTTAGTGTTCTAAGGAACCTCCACATAGTTTTCCATAGTGACAGGACCAGTTTGCATTTCCACCAACAGTGTAAGAGGGTTCATTTATCTCCACCATTTGTTGTTTCCATTTTTTTAATGTGGAGTCATTCATCTGATATGAATTTAAAGATTTATGTAGAAAATCTAATGAGGCTTAGAGTAACACTATTTTGAACTTAGTAGTGTTGTTAAATACCTTCATTCAGATACTTTTAAGACTGAAACAAGCATTTATTGGCTTTGCCTTTATCTCAGGGGTCCCCCCCAACACCCGTATATTTTATTTTGAAATGAATGACCACTTGGGCAACAAGAAGTAGTGTGTCAGTTATGTGTATTTCAGTCTTCACAACACAGCTATAAGGTCAGTATATCTATTCAGTAAAAGAGCTTAAGAACTATGTGGGAAATAGTCACTTACAAATGTTTATTGACAACTATGAGGCAGTAGGAACATAACTAAAAACTGAATCCAGAAACTTTAATACCAGACTTTAATACTAGAGCAGTTTTCCCTGCATGACTTCATTTCCCTTATTAGCAAAGACTCGTATAATTATATTTCCTATGTAGACCAGTAATATCATAGGACATTGTTGTCATTCTGTGATTCATGATAAAGACAAATGCCTGCTTTTGGTGTTTAAAAGGATCAGTGGAACTGAGGTAGGGTTGAAGAGAGATACACTCACTTCATGAATGATGAACTACTTTGTACAAACCAAACAGAAAACACCTGTATCACAGCTGTTCTCAACGGCATTTGTGTCATTGCTGATCATTTTGAAAAAAAAAAAAAAAAAAAGACTTGCAACCTTTTGATGAGGTTTAGTTATAAAGAGGAAAATTGCACAGAACTCTCAGGAATCTTACTAGTGTTTTGGGTGGTGGGTAATGATGATTTATCACTGTACATAGTTGCTGAATAAGTCTCAGGAAAGTCCTGACAATTTGTTATCATTGATATAAAGTGTGTTATTTTTTAATTCACAATATCTGCTGTAGCTGAGAACAAGACACACCATCTATCGGGTAGAAAGCTTGTTTAAAAATTGCTGCATGTTTGTAATACATGTTTAATCTTTGATTTTCTATGACTCATGAAGTTTGCTGTTTCAACATTTCTGTGTAGAGAGTAAATGGTTCATCATTTTGAATATTTGTTCCCTGATATTGTGTATAAGTATTTACAGTGAATGTTTACCCTTTGAATTTAAGTCCATGAAATTATTTTACCTTCTAACTTTCACAAGGAAATAAACGACCTTTACAGTTATAGCCCCATGCGTGGCACTCATGATAGTCAACAGATATTTTTACAAATTGATGGAGGATTTGAGAAAAAGTGAAAAGTACATTAGTGTGATGGTGTCTAATAAAGATGCACCTTATGTTCTTGGCCAACCTTTTTGTCCTATAGCCAGGCCTAAATCCTTCATCAGCATATTGCAAAGCTGGACCCTAGCTAAGCCAAAACAGGCTATCCAACTGAGAGGGTAGAAGGTACAGTAAAAACAGACAAGAAGCACATTGCAGATAAAAAGGACAAGGGTCATGATATAAGCTAAGTGAAAAATAACTCATCATTGTAAGCTCATAAGAGTAGCATAGTCATATAGATTAAGTATATCTGTTCAGAATGGGGGGGGGTTGACTGGCGGGGATATCCTTTATGAAATATTGCAGTCCTGATGTTAATGATATTCTAAAGAACATCTGTGTGTTGATTCAGCTTTTTCCCTTTGATGAAGATGCTTAGTAAAATCTGAGTCTGTGTCTGTCCAGGAATCTAGAAGGCCTAAAATTTTATGATTGTTCTCCTGAACTTGGATTGTTGATTATTTTGCAAAACAATAAATAAATTCCCTATTAAAATATTTTAAGCCCTCTTAAGAGAACTATGCTTTTTTTTGAACTCCAACAAGACCCTATTTGTTGAGAATATATCCCAGAAGCCCCTGTAATCAAGAGAGAAAGCTATGAGAAACAAATACTTGCTGTTCTCAATCTAGGTACTAGCCTTATTTCTGTTCAAGAAATGAACAGCTCACACCAAGTATACATTTTTATGACCTAAATTCAGCAAATAGTTTATGGATAAAGGTTGATTTCAATATAAGAGCAATATCTAACCATAGCCACTGTATCTTCCTTCACAAAATGACTCCATGGTCACTACATTGCATGATTAATTACATTTAAGCACTGTATACTTGTCTGTTTATTTAATTATTGAACTCATCTCCCAGTAGAATATAATTTCCATGAGGGCAAGGACTTTGTATTTATAACTCTGTTGTCACACTTGATGAGATGACCTGGCCCAGAGTGAATGCTAATAGACATTTATTGTCAAATGGAACACGGTGACTTAATGGTTATGTGGGCTTAAGAGTATGCAGAATCTTCCTGTTCTTTACTTTACCCGTTCATCTTAAGCACAGTGCAAAGTTCCCCTCTTGCAATAAATAAATAAATAAATGAAGCTTTATCTGAGGCATCCCTTTGAGGGTAAAAGATCAAGTGAGGATAAAGTGAGATCCTTATTCTGTTAATTAAAGTCTTTCTTCATTCTGAGAATCGTGTTCCTTGTTCTGTCCTCTCAACTAAAGTTTTAATTTTGTTTGTGAACTGGCATATACTCTTTTCTGTTTTCCTCATTTTTCATGAATTTTTTGGTACCTCTCTGTATTGTGGGTACAAGTGCTTTTCCTCTCTAGAGCACTCAGCATTCTTACCTGAATCGAGATATGACTTTCTGAGAAATACCAGTCATTTTTATAGACCAATTGAAAATGGTGGTTCATCCCCCCCCCACCATCCTGCTGAAATATGTGCATGAAATTAAGTGCTTTTCATCACTATAGCCCTTTATTTGTTTATTTGTGGCTATCTACTATAGTTCTATTATTCCTCCCAGAAGTCAATTCAACCCAGTAACATGATTATTTCAGTTAGTGGCAGTAGATTATGGCCCTTGAGTTTTAGCTACAGAGAGAGATGATTCAAGGTTTTACGGTAAGGTAGAAACCTCTCTCCAGATGTTCAGTACTCAGAGATCAGTTATGGAAGTTCTAGACCCAACTCTTCTAATTCCCTAATCTGCTTTACCTAGCATAATAAGTAGCAGGTATCAGACCAACTTGAGTCTCACAACTAACCACACTTGCCTTTGTTGAATTTATATTTCCTAATATGAGAATTCTAATGAATCAGACCTAAATTCTCATTGCTAAGGAACACTAGGAGATATGATGGGAGAAAACATTGCACTACAGAAGTGAAGATGTGCAAATGTGCAAAGGTACAAAAAAAGAGTATTAAGTAGGAAAAAAAAGTATCTTCAAAATATCCTTGGTAAGGTTAATATCTTAAATAATTTTTCAGACCTTCCAAAACCCTTTATTTGCCCTTGATACTTTCATATGGCTGTACTCTTGGCACTAGATATATATGTAGACTGTGTTTAATATGCATATTTATGCTTATGTGTATTAGCTAGTATGGTCCCCTCTACCTAGAATTCACTTCTCTATCTCATAA
Source organism: Uropsilus gracilis (assembly GCA_004024945.1). Lineage (NCBI taxonomy): Eukaryota > Metazoa > Chordata > Mammalia > Eulipotyphla > Talpidae > Uropsilus > Uropsilus gracilis. Next base: position 50,603 of record PVHY01007356.1, read on the forward strand.
ATCTATTAAAATAATCTTTATTTTTTTCAGTTTGTATGAAATATATATTGTTCCTGTATAGATATGGAAACTAATAAAATTTTAGTGTTTTCCTATCATTTTAATAGCAATGTAAATTTACAGTGACATAAAGCAAAATACTTGCTTATACATACTTATAAATAAACTATGGTTAAGAAAATTTCAATCATCATTTATATATGACTTCTTTCAATTAATTTTCATCCCCTATCAGTCTTGTGGTGAACAAATAAGATTGATGAGCATGTTGGTGAGTTCTCTACTGGTTATCTTCTAATTTAATAACTGCAAACTGTATGTAGCTCTTCAAACTTGGCAAAAATAGTGTATTGAACCTGAGATAGTCTAGGTGACTGATTCACTTTTAGTTAAGTAGTCATGCACCATAGCGCTCTATATTCATATTTTTTGCCCTAGTTTGTCAAAGAGCTGATAAAATTCAGAATAAATTGTGTCCAGAAATGTTGAAATGTTGAAAAATCTTAGAATTTCATATAGCCAGTAAGTGTAGAGAAAAAAGAAAATAAATTGACAACTATTCTAGAAAGTGATAAAAATAATAAAAAATAAAAGTTTAAAAAATCAAGAGAACAGGTTTCCCCTAGTTATGAAGTTTCCATCTTCTCCAATTCTATTTCATTTAGAAAGGATCCTCATTGAATTCCATTTGAATATTTTTGTAACACAAATATTTCCCTATTATGATGAGTCAAACATAATTAGAAGAAGTAAAACCCACAAAATGACTTTATAATAAGGAATAAACATTAGAGCTTATCCTTTTAAACAATACTTTCTTTTTAAGCACAAATAGCAATGTATAAATAAATACTCATGATGACTAGATGAACCAATGAATTTAAACAAAGATAGACATACCACCCAAATAGAATTTCATAAAGGAAAAGTGTAGTTGTAAGTAAATTAATCAATATTTACCCTATTTATTCTAAAGCTATCTTGTATTCTATTTCTTCCAGCTAGTGTTCGATTTATGCTTTTGATTCCTATTGACAAAAATTGACTAAATATTACCCCAGTGTAAGTTTTCTGTAGCATTAATTATAAATGCCTCACAGGAATAATGTGAAAGTAAAAACTCATTTGGAAAGTCGGTCACCTTAACTGCATACTAATAAATTAAAATCAACAGATGAGAGACCAACTCCTTTTTCATAGATAGAAATATCTTTCTTGATCCATTTGAGTTCACATGCCACAAATTCATGGTCGATGGTTTAATTTCCATAATACATTAATATTATTAATATATATTGAATGCATTTAAGCTGTGTAACAGATCATCCCAGGCCATGCAGTTCATCACATCCACAGCAAAATTGTTAAACAAATTGTGAATCTGTAATTAAGATAAAAAAACTCATGTGCAGCACTTGATGTACAGCAGTTCATTAAACCTAAAGTAGGAAAAGACAAAGAATACACACACCCATGTGAGAACAAGTGAAGCTGGTTAAGTCTGTACAAGTTCGGTGTATTGCATTGATGTCAATTTCCTGATTGTGCCCTTGTGCTACTGTTTTCTATGATATTACCATTGTAGGAAAACTGGTTGAAGTATCCACAGACTCTGTTTTGTTTCTTATATGTGACGACAGTAATCTAAAATGTACAAGAAAAAGTTTACTTTGAATTTCAGAGATAGAACAAGAGTGTGCTTTGGGAAGTGGGGCTTAAAGAGAATCACAATGAAACTTAACCCCCCTGACATATTAGGGCTGCATTCTAGAGTCAAGAATGTTGTAGACACTCAAGCTAGACAGTTTAAGAGATCCAACAGAATTTTAATTTCCCCTGGCTTGAATTTACTCAGCTTTCATCCTTATATATTCAGTGATGTTCCTATGGGCTTTCTTGTATTGTTGTTTTTTTTTGGGGGGGGGGGTTGTTTCAGTTGTGCTGAAATAAGGTCAGTCCTCATATAAGTTTACTAGACACTATCCAGGTTGCTTCTGCTGTAATGGCTATGACAAGAGGTCAAAATTAGCACTGTACACAATTGAGAAAAATGGGAACCATCATGCCATTGGTTCTCTAATTGCCATCTTGTTCATATTTTCGAAATTTATAATTGTCACAGTAAATTACCACTTTTCTCAAGATGTCCATTCTCCCTAATTTCATTTATGACTTTGATTTAATCTTAGTACAGAAAGAATCCAAGATCTGAAACCAAAGTATCTATGAGAATAGGGGAAAAAGGCATGAGACATGTCAAGAAATACCTTTGAGACCAGGCAAGAAAGGGGCCTGGTCTCATTTTAACTTAAAATACAAAGTTAAAATGTAGTAATTAAAAAAAATAGGATTAATAGAGCAAGAATCAAAAGTTGACAAAAGAGAGAATTCAGGAATTCTTTATAGATAAGAATTCAATTCATTATTAAGATGTATTTCAAATAAATAGGGACATGTTATACTAAAAATAGAAATGATGTTTGAAGAAAAATGATATTTAGCTGAATTTTTAAAAATCGTTAAGTATTCCAGAAGTTATAGGAAAGATATGTTTTTTTTAGCATTTTCAAACACCTTGTCTCAAGGAAGTAAGTCCAGAGAAGGAAAAACTGAAGGAGGGATGGAGGGAACAGAGAAAAATTTCAAAAAGTTAAACAGATTTAACTTTATGAGGATAATACAAATATCAATGTTTGCGGCAAAAGAAGGTAACTTAATGAAATTAAAAGGCTAGAAAATTACTGGAAGAAAATACTTCAAAAAATACTTCAAGCAGACAAGAGACAAGTGATTGATATCCACAAAAGCCTCAAAACAAGTCTTGAAATCAATCATTAAGGGTAAAGTAATATATCCATGGAAAAAGGCTAATCCAGTGGAAATCTTGAAATGACAAGTGCAAATAGCCAGTAAATACATCAGTAGGGCTTACCCTCGCTAGAAATCAGTAAAACATAAGTTAATGAAAAAACAAAATTATTTTGACCTCAAAGATCACCTTAGATTTACAAGTTTGATCATTTCAAATAATGTAAAGAGAGATTCTCACCCTCTCACATCACATTGATTGAACACGGCTAAAAAATTTAGGGAAATCAATTGGCAAAACCTACCAAAAAACTGAAATATTGATGAACTGATTTTGCAGTCATATATCTAATAATCTATCCTATAGTGATATTTATGTAAAGTACAAAAGAATATTCATTGCATTATAATTTGCACTAATTTAAAATTTGAAATGAGGTAAATGTGCATCATTAAGGAGATTCATTTTGATGCAATCATACTACAAGCTGATAAGCTATTATGAAGAATAAGGTAAATGTGGAAAATTTCTTTTGACAGAGAAAGATGTCTTGAAGCATGTCTCTGAGGAAAGAGCATGTTTGTTCTCATTTATATTTAACTTCTAGATGCATGAGAAAATTGTGAATGCAAGAATTCCAGACTTTTGAAAATGATTACTTATGGAGAGGGTCTTGAGTAAAAAGACAGGAGTTATGTGTGTAAATCCTTCTTATTTTTGGTCTTTACATCTTATTCACATCCATTTTCTTTCAAAATAATAATACCATCCCTTGTATTACTGAATTGATTTTGAAAGCGTAGAAACCATAAAAGAACATTAAAATCACCTACATCCAAGAGACGAACTACTAATATTTTCATAGATTTTCAATCCATGTTGCAATACATTTGCATAGTTCATAGCATAACAGATTCAATTTTATCTTGTTTTTTTAAAACAAGATATACAAAATAAAATTATACAAAATAGACTCTAAATAGTGTTTAATAATTACAAGCCTATCAAATATTTTCAATGAATAGACTTTATTTTTAGAATAATTTTGGGTTTACAGAGAAATTGAGCAGAAAGTACATAAAGTTCCCATGTAACCCCTCTCTGTTCCTCTCCTATTATTGATATATTAATGTGGCACATCTGTTACAACTGATGAACAATACTGCCACATTGTTATTAACTACAGTATGTAAATACATTAGTGTTTACTCTGCATTATAAAGTTTTATGGGTTTTAACAAATGTATAACATCATGTATCTACTTGACAGTATTGTACAGAATAGATTAACCTCTTTATCCTGTCTCATTATTGTCTGTATTCTTGCCATTTTCAGAATATCATATGATTGGAATCATGCAGTATGTAACCTTCTCAGACTGGTCTCTTTCCTCGGTAATATGCACTTGAAATTTCTTTTTCTTTCTTTTTTTTTTTAACTAAGCATTTTGTTGTTTACATATTTTTTTTCTGTTTTTCTTTTTTTTTAACTAAACAAAATTCCGCTGTGTAGATATAACACAGTATGTTTATCCATTCACCCACTAAAGGATTTCTTGACCGTTTCCTGTGTTTGACAGCTACAAATGAAGCTGTTATAGACACTAATGTGTGTGTTTTCATGTGACTGTGAGTTTTTAACTCCTTTGCATAGATTGCTGGATAATATGAAAAGAGTATGCTTAGCTTTGTAAGAAACTACCACTCTATCTTCCAATGTGGTAATTCCAGTTTGATCCACATCCTTACCATCCTCTGATATTGTCACTGCTTGGGGTTTCATCTATTATAATAGATGTTCAAATACATTTATAAGTTATAAATTATTGCCATAGGAATTTAATAGTGAAATTTTTAATGACTGCATGTTTTCAGTTTCAACTATATTTAAAATTAAGGACATTTGCTATGACGCAAAAGAAAAGTCTCACACAACCTATATGGTAAAAAATAGAAATATTAAATAGAATAAAATGACTTTTTAAATCAACTGAAGAAGAGAGATGTTTGGGGTTTTATGTTGTTGTTTGTATTGTTTTTGTTGTTATTTTTGCTAACTGAATGTATATCATGTATTAATTTAAACAAGCATAGGAACTTGAACATGCATGTCAAGCCAGTTCCAAAATTCAACCGTAAAAATCCACTTTCCCTTCCCATGTGATGTGTCCTGCTATAATACCAAACAAAACTAATAGCATCACCATCCTTTTTGGGGCTTTCTGTGTTCCATTCATTCCTTCCCCAAGGCCCTGCCTGAAGGATGAGGTGGGGGACATAGGGAGTTGCCTGAGGTCTTGCAGGACTTGTACAAAATGCCCGTGCCTTGAACTATAGACATGCAGTTGTTTTTACCTCAAAGGTCAGACCTACGAGAGAAATAAAATCTGAAGATTTCAGAGGGAGTGACTAAGATCCGCTAGACCTGAATTCAAACGAAATAAAACCAGCAATCTGTGTACAGGAGAAGAGTAAGATGGAGAGAAGAGGGCAACATTCACACACACACAAATGGGATATTACCTGAGTGCTCTATCCCAGTTCACTTCTGTTATCACTTTATCACTGCTGAATCTCACTATTATCTTCTCCTAGAAATGACTCTGAAACTTGTCCCAGAAATCATCCAGAAGCTAGCGATTGTAAATATTAGGAAAACTAAAAGTCCAATTATTAATGCTATAAAAAAATTCAGCCTTTTTTTTTAAGATGTAGGGAATGATAGATTGGGTGGAAACTGGAGAGAGAAGGATCCCTGCTAGAGATAACATAGAAATCACTTATTGGTCACACCGCTCAAGACTATAGTATTGCAAAGTGAAGTTGTCCTTGGTTTGATGTTTGATCTCTGGCTTTCTATAATGCAGTCATTTTGTATGCTTTGCTATCTGTAACTAAAAAAAGGATTACCACATGGGTATTGTTGGTATTAGACAATAGGAATGTATCCATAGCAGAAATAGTATGTGTGTATTTGTATGCCCTACATGAATATATAGACTCTTTATATATTTATATGTAAATATATAGTGTTATATATTTTTCATATATTTAAAGTGTTTACAAATGGTACAAGTAACACATAGAGAAATAGAATGACTACCTTCAAAGCTAATAAGGAAATTTAAAAAATTACTAAAAGTAAAGGAGGGATATTGAACACTAAATTGAACTGATTGAAAACAAGAAAGACAAAAAAGCCCCAACCTGCATACCTGATTATGAATATAGTACGGCAGAAATAATGTGGTCCATATAGGTAAGTCAAAGTTAATAATAGATTAAAAGGCAGGTCTTCACATTTTGATAAAACAGTAATAATTGAAAACGTTTATTCTACTTGTTTGTAAATGTAAAATTAAGCTGCTGTTTCCTTGTTCTTCCTTTCTGGATAATCTCCATGATACACTTGTTTCTCTCAAGTCCCTTCTTCTCGCATGTATCTTTCAGACAGAGACTATCTTGGCTTCTTAACTTTAGATGCATTTTTCTTCAATTTTATTCCCCTGCTTAATTTAGCCTCCAGACCTGAATAAGGAGTTGGTGATTGTGCATTCATTGGTTCTTATGTCATTTGTCTTTCTCACTAATGTGCTCTCTATAAGATAGGGATTGTAGCTTTCTTTTGGGGAATGAGAAAAACTGGCAATAGAATTATGCTAGATCTTCCCTAATCCAGTGATTGATCTCCACAGTAAGTCTCATGCAAGTTATTTCATCCTCACTAAGGGATTCTCAAGTACCTATATCCCATTTCTTACCTCCCAGGCATAAAAGGGGTCAGACTTCAGACACCAGCCTCTTTTCTAGAAGCTGTCTAGATTTTAAATTTCAATTTATTTCTAGATTGAAATATAAATTTAAATTTAAATTTATTAAATTTTTCTTCCAGTAGATAGGGCCACCCTGTTTGGTATGGCAGGGGAGGGGGCTGCGGCAAGAACACATCAGCTCAGTTCACAATCAGTTAAGAGAAGCATATTAGCAGAAACGTGTCAGAAAGAAAAAGACAGAAACTAAATGGTTTCATTAATATATGAGATATAGGGGAAAAAACAAAAGACTAGGAAAAAGTCAGAACATGCTAACAACCAAACTGAAGTACACAGCTGTGGGTGGGAGGATGGGTGGGAGTGGTCAGGGAGGGGAGTTGGTAGGTGAACCCCGGGGAGTACAAAGATGTGGAAAAAAATTTATATATATATATTATCTAAAGGAGAAAAAAGAGAAGATCAACATGTAGCTTTGACAGGCAGTCCTTCCAGTAAGTTCCACTTTGTGCCCTTCTTCCAAGCCCTGCTGCAGTCATCCGTCTCAGGAGTTAGAGACCCCTGAGTGCACTGGGCTATGCTCCCCCCACAATAGGACACCCAATATGATCCCATCTGCCTACTTCCTTCCAGGATTTTGTGAAATCCTCGCTACCTTTCAATTTCTCACACTTCTATGAATCTACAATTTTCTCATATGTTCTGTGTGTATGTACTTTCTACTTATTTTCGTATCTACTCAATTAGGCTTTGGCTTATTTTTCAATAGGGAGGTGAGGCAAATGCATGTGCTTGATCCATCATCTTTAGTAGAAATTTTTTACAATTTTAAAATGTTGTCCTAATTGGTAATCCTTTTTTATTATAATTTTGTACATCTTTGGTTTATGTCATTTTATCCTTAAACAGTGGCAAGAATTCATTCTACTACTCTGAAAAATATGTCTTATTATTTTCTGCCCTAGTGTTAACTCCAACTCTGAGGTTCGCTTGTTAATTTTCAATTTAAAATAATCTGGACCTGAATAAATTATGAAATTATTTTCATTCTTTGCTACCTAATAATTAAAACTTTAGAGACATGGGAAACTAACGTTATTTTATATTCGATTCTATAACATTAGGTCAGACATTAGGACTTCTCTTGCCTTTAATTACAAAGAAATCTAAACTTTTGTATATATCCTCATTTTCTAAAGAATCTTCTAGCATCTTACTCCATATATCTAGTGACTTAATTCAGTTTGTTAGCATTGAATTTGCTTTCTTTATTTTATATGCTTTTCCTTTTGGTAATAAATTAGAGCACTGTCATTATTGTTAGCAAATCAAATTTTTATTTAAACTCTATTAATGCTTTTAACAGAAACCAAATTTCTTTTTAAAGACATTTTTATGATGGTGTTATTCTTTGGGATTTTTTTCATTTATAACTTTCATGAATTTCAATTTTGTGGTCACATCTTCTCCCCACACCTGACAGCAGTCAGCACTGCAAACATGGAATTGACTGTTGTCACCATGGTGAGACCATTCACACAGATGACAGCTTAGAAAGAGCATTAAGTAATAGAAAAAGGTTGAAGATGAAACCATAAGAAACAATTCTTAAGATGTTGAGAGAACACCAGTGTTCGAAATCATACAGGAGTGAAAATAGTCAGAGGAAAACAAAGAGGAGACCGCAATGTTTGAAGAACTAATATTCAGCGATTCCAGAGTCCTGAAAGCAGGAAAGATAAAGATTGAGGAGACTTTAGGGAATTCAAAGATGGCCGAGACTTTGTCTCTAGAAGCAAGGACAGCAGAAGTACAGCAAGACCGAAGTCAGCTCACAGAATACAAAGAGATGAATATGAATTAAGGCAGGATATATTATATTTTCAGAAATAAATCTGTATGAGGGATTGGGGAAATGTTGGAGCATAATGAATATGCTTGCCAGAGAGGGATTTTATTTGTTGCCTGCTTGATTTGGTTGGTTTTAAGACAAGCAAGGTTTCAGCACATTTTAAAAGTTCAGTAACGGAGCTGAGGAGAAAATTGTGTGGAGAAATGTGGGCAGAGTTATTTAGAGATTATTGGACAGAGTAAGACAAGAGTATAGCTATTGATTGGTAGCAAAACTTTAAGCAGAAAGAAGAAAACTTCCTCGTCAATAGCTCACACACAGCTTACAATAATATGTCGATATGCATATTTTGGGTGAAGAAACGACTGATAATTCAGGTCTGAAAAACTTAAGTGTCTGTCCAATACAAAAGTATACTATCTGATAAAAGTAGAGGCATAAGTGAGATTTTGAATTAACATTTTTGAGAAAAGTAATGACAAAGAGCACAAAAATGCATTGCTGAATGGTTCTGAAGCTTCATTTGAGATTAAAGTATTATGGATTTCTTAGAGGCTGCTAGTCTCAAATAGTGTTTTTTTCACTGAAGCTGAGAAATCCAGGAGTAGTTACAAAGCAGGATTCTGAACTTATATTGGTGTTGGCAATGCAGATGTAGGCACTGAACAGAAATGAGCTTTCTTAATGATATTAGTACCATGTGAATTGTGATGCCCCATAGAACCTGCACTTGATAGTGGGATGATATGAAGCCAGGAGTGATATTAGTTTAGGGAGTAGTGTAATGGAGTAAACTAAATGGATATATAACTGAGTAAGGGTTTGGAACAGTGAGAGTAAGCAGTGAGAAAAGCAGAGGAATAAAGGACCATAGCTAACTGTTTCATATTATACCAGCTCTTATCAAACTTTATGTGCATATGAACCACCTGGAACTCAGGTAAAAATACAGATTATGATTCAACAGGCCGTGTAAGAGGACCTGAGAACTCAGATTTCTCGCAAGCTTCCTGGTGATATTAATGCTCCTGGTCCAGGGAGTACAGTTTAACTAGCAAAGATTTCGGTAATTTTTTTCATTCAAAATTTTGAGTTCATGATTATTACAAAGTAACTGCTTTAATAGTAATTAGATTATAGGACTCTGCATTGCCCATGTAGATGTCCTTCATGTTAGACCTTCAGGCAGATAAGAGCTAACTGGAAAATTTTCTTTTAAACAACTTTACTGATACAAAATTCATACGCCATGGAATTCTGTGCATTCCTTGGTGAATGTGGTGTGGTAATACATATCTGTAAGAAACGTGAATAATCTTATACAATATCTTAAACCGACATTACCTCAATACAATTTTTAAAGTCTATAATTCACAACATTTTAGTATGTAAGTTTGTGACATTTTTATCACATTGGAAGGAACTCCATGTAGATTAGCAATCACTCTGCATTTTATCAACTCTCAGCCTCCAGGAACCTCTATTCTACCTACTATATAAATAGAAACATATAATATGTGATCTTTTGTGTCTCGTTTATTTCCCTTAACATGATGATTTCAAGGTCCATTCAAATTGTAGTGCCTATCTGTATTATTTCTTTTTGTCACTGAATAATAATATGTCTTGTGGATATGCAACTTTGAAAATGGTTTAGTTCTACTAGTATTTGGTATATTCCTTCAAATTTCCTTTGACTTTTCAATGATCACATGTGATGGATCTAAAAAGAGAAAAGAATGTGAGTCTTACTACAGAATCATTTCTGTCTGTAACAATGTGCTGTGTTGACACTGCCTGTAGAACTAGCACCAAACTCCTCACAGGAGACTTGAGAGATATGGAAATAATCAATACCAGTCAAGTTTTCTTGAAGGCAGCATTTTCTCTATGTCATAAACACTTTGAAGAGAGTTCTGATGTGGAAGGATAGCAAAAGTTATCGGAGGTGAGGATGACAAAAACAGGTGGATATTGAAATCCAACTGTGACATGTTATCAGTAAAAATACATTCATTCTGATAATGGTCTGGTCTATGTTTCATGCATTCTGAGAAGTGGAGGGATGGAGCAGATATAGCTTGAACATATACAATATATAATTCTATTAGAGAACAAAATCTCTTGAGCACAAAGCTTTTCCTATTCCTGACATTTTTATATTTGCATAATATAGAAGTACTTTTTGATTGAATCAAATAAAAATTATGTTTTCTAATTTGGTTACTATTTTTTTCTGCATAGTGTAACTGCAATCATAGTTCAACTTTACTGAGATGCATTTAGTAACAAAAAGTTGCAAAATTTTAGTCTAAATACACGTATATGTTTGGATAAGTGCATAATTCTTTGACACCATCCCCACAAATAAGGTAACGAATGTATTCTATTGCCTGATGGATCCTTTAATCAGTTTAACAGACTCTGTGCACCCATCTTCCATGACTTACTAATCATTGCTCACACCTGCTATCTTCAGAGACTTGCCCCTGGGCACTGCATCTGCCTGGCATCTTAATGAGTGTCAGATTTGCTGGCAGTTAAAATTCTTCTTCCCTCTTACTGAGATTTTTTCTTTGTGACATGCTGATGTGGGAATACAAGGACCCAGTTGCTCCGAGATGTAATTTATGCGTTAGAACCTCTGAATCAGAGGTCTCTTTGGGATCAGGCCAAAGCTGGCACTTCACATCAAATCACACCTGCTTGGCTTCTTCCCCTATCTCATTCTACACCCTCCAGAATCTACTACTTCTGGGAAAATGTCCTTGTTAAATTACTTGCATGAGAGTCTTTGGCTTGGGGTTTCTTCTTGAAGATTTTAACACTTGAGTTTTCATATATTTCTTGAGTAGTCACTGCTGTCTCTGAGTAATTTTATCTCTCTGAATTAACCTCAACATAGACATAAGATTTGATGAATTATATCTTGACAGAAATTTGCTTTTGTTAGTTTTTAAAGGTATTTTTGTTAAGCTTTAATATGCTGTCTGTTAGCTTAAATGAGAGTATATTTTCATTTACATTCAGATGCAAACTCAGCCATCTTCAGGATAACATGAGAAATGCCTTAAAAATGAGGTATGCTTAGCATAGAAATGGAAAGACTTAACAGAAAGAAGGAATGGATAATGGTTTCAATATTTGAAATACTGTGAGTTGGGAGAGGGAGTAGTCTTGCTTTCTATTGCTCTACAAATCAAGATTTTATCAATCCTGGCAAACTAGAGGATATGACATAGCAACTCAGAAGTACTGAGAACTTTTTTGAAGATTAGAATCTTCTGAAAATTAGATAGATAATCTGAGAAATTATCAATCTGAAAAGGGTATGTGATAGTATGGAGCACTTGTAGGTGGTGTTATCGGACATATGTTTGAAGTTCATGAGAGAGTTCTAACTTTTCCCAGGGAACCATAACCTGCCTAATGAATGGCGAATGAAACATTAGCAATGTCAGGAAATGAAATGGTTTCCTTATTGAAGAAGCAATGCAGCTAAATTCAGTCCATATAACTAGTAGACAGGATGCTCTATAACCTTTAGCTACAGTTCACTTTCTCATCTCACTTCTTAAAAGCTTAGAGTGAAAAAGAACATTGCCCAGTTATTTCCAAAGCTTGAAGGTTTACCTTCTTTTTCTTCTTCACTCAAGATGAAACTGCTTGCATAATACAGCTTTTTAGAGGAAATGAATTAAAAATACATGCATCAGTTTTAAAAGTCTATAGAAAAAAATCCCAGTTTAGAAAATAAATTATCATCTATTGACTGGTAGTAATAAGAATGATACTATTGAACAACTATAATAAAACATACTGACAAAGGGAAAACAGTCTCAAACATTTTATTTTACCCAGATATTAAATTTACTGACACAGTAGAACAGGAAATGAATGATTGGTGTAAATTTAAAATTTCACAAATATGCTTTGCTAGTGTCGATTCTTTACAGCTTTACCAAAATTGAACAATGACATCTTTTGCAACTTGATTATATAAAACAAGAGCAAACATTTTCTAGGTTAAGTGTTTGAGTACACTTAGGGGACACTAAAAAGTAAATAAAGCTTTCTGAATCAGTAAACTGAAACTTCCACCATATATTTGAAAATTATTGAATGACTCTCTTTTTCCCCACTTTCACTGAGATATAATTGACATAACTGTTGGATCACAAAGAAAAGCATCCCCATAATCCTGTGGGTTCCTCTAGACTGGCGAATAGTTGAACCAGCATCAAACTGACTGATAGCAGGAAAAAAAATGTTTAATAATATTCTATATATCCCCTGTATACATGGCTTCAAAGGCTATCTTAAATCGCTTAGCTAAAACAAGTGTTAGGGTGGAGGGGAGAGGAGAAAGGGAAAGTCAGTTAGGGAGTTTACTGGGGATAGGAACAGTAGATATATATGTGCAGGTTTAAGTTTTGCCTTCTCCACTGAAAAGAGAAAAAGAGATTAGGCCTTTCTGCGAGATGCCCTTATACAGAAACATTATCAAAAATATCAAAAACAAACTCCACCCAGCTTTCAGGGCCCCTCCCTTAAAATAGCTTCTAGACAACAAGGTGTATTTTGAGGTGGCAGAGTTTTGCTTCCTTACATAGCATATGTATGATTAAGGTAACAATGTGACGATTATATACCTATATATGCACAGCAAGAGGATTACCAAAATAAGGTTAACACCTCTCTCCCTCATATAATTGCAATTTGTGCTTATGGAAGTACTGTTAATATTTAAGATCTACTCTCTTAAGACCTTTTAAGTTTGTAATAAATCACTACTATGTTAGCCTTGCCTAGATGGCCAAGACTTACTTATATATAGTTGTGAGTTTATATTCTTTAACCAGCCTCTCTCTCTACCCACCACTTCCCCCAAACCCTCTATTTCTATGAGTTTAGCTTTTTTAGATTCTGCATATTGTGAGAACTAATATCTATTTTTGTCTTTAGTCCCTATTTTTTGAATTTTTGCTCTCATACCCTAGAAAATTGTGTAGAATTATTTTACTCATCAATTAAAAGCAAATTGGATGATTTTATGATAACATGGATGGACTTAGAAGAAATCATATTAGCAGAAACAAGTCAAAAAGAAAAAGAAACCAAATGGTTTCGCTACTATATGGGACATGGGAAAGATAAACATAAAAGGCATGTAGAAGAGTCAAAACAAGCCAACAACCAAATTAAAGTACACAACTCGGGGGTGGGGGGCGTAGGACAGGGTGGGAGCAGTCAGGGAGGGGGGAAAACCCAGAGATCACAAAAAGGTGAAATTTGTATATAAATAAATTATTTAATGTTAAAAAAGAATTATTTTACTCATACTTTATAAATTATCATATTCAAGTTTCATAGTGAAATAACCAAAGAATACAATTTATAGTGACTCATGTATAGTCACATTTAAAAGTAAAATTTCTGTTTCACATTTTAGATATTTACAATGAAATGAAATAATGTATTGCTTTGATATGCATTATCATTGATTTAAACATAAATATGTTCTTTCTTAATATTGAATGTTACCCCATTCCTTTAATTTGAATTAGCATTTCCTTTCCATTTCTTCCATTGAATTTATCTTAATATAATACTTTCTGCTTACAATTCCTTTATTTATTACCCTGTTCACACTCCAATAGCTAACATTATGTCTATTTTGCATATTCTCTTTTTATTTTGGAACAGGACTCTAGATATTAATTTTTTGAATGAAATTGTCATGTCATCTAGAATAAGCAAGGTTGAACATAGATTTTATCTTCATTTTTAAATTTTATAAACAGACTCAGTAAACTTGTTCACAAAAAGTAGAGAAAAAGTTTTGTTTTATTCAATTCTTTGAGCTCCTAATTTATATACAAAAATAAAATAAGCATCCACCATCAAGTAGTATTTTAGTGATCTATTAACTGACAACTTGACCATATTCACCTGCAATTCTTTGGGAAAGGATGAAGTGGAAACCATGTGTGTCACAAAATGATTTGTTATCCAGTAATTAGTCATTCATGTTTCCAAAGCCATTATGATTGTATTATAGCAAATTGTCCCTTTGTTTGTTTTGCCTAGAGGTCCTTAACCACCCAGGGCAATGTTTAGGGATAGTTAAAATGTTCTTGTACAAGAAGGAAGGGAATTGTGAAAGGGGAGGAGGGAAGGAAACACCCACACCTCCATCACATATGTGACTTCTTAGGCACTTCTGTTTCCGGAAAGACTATGGAAGTAGAAGACCAGAAAATCAACACCTTTCACACTCCCTACCTTCTATTGTAGAGATTTCCATTGTAGGCTTTCCTGAGCTGGAGGGGCATATCCTGTAACCTAAACATCTCTGACTCCAGTATTAATGACATTTGCTTTTTGTCCAGAAGTTCAGAGTTTGCCAGTTTCTGAGTTGATCTGTTCTCCAGTGTCTTCTGCTACTGACATTCCTTTAGTCCTTCACTGATAGAAAGTTGATGGCTATGGTAGTTACAAGCATCAGCCTCATGTGGAAACATCGAAGGCAAAAAACATGGGAGGAAAGATTATGTTTTCAGGGAGAAACTTTTCTCCGAAGGCCTACAGTAGATTTTCCATTTACCAAATAAAAGGCCTGTGTTCACACTTACATCAATCTGAAGCAAAAACAAAAACAAAAAAAACAAAAACAGTATTACCAAAGACAATAATAGACCACTTGTGATCTAGTCTTTGATTAGCATGTCTGTGCACACTGGTATGCTCCTAAACAATCATTTGTTCTTTTTTGGTTTAAGCAAAGAAGTGGGTATAGCAGCAGATATTGTTAGTGCTTTGTATATTATCCCCTAGAATTATTTAAATATTTTTAATCCTTTTACCATTTTATGCATAACAAGTACCAGTACCTCTATTTGTAGTATTGGTCTCAAACTACCAGACCTCCATTGTTTGGTGCACAGAGATCCAGAAGTACCTGGGACCCCTTTCACTCTCCCTGTGAGTTTAACCAATAACTAAGTGGGAGGGGATGTACAAATACTCCAACTTCTTAGTGACCTAATGGAGATAACGCTCCAGTACTGTCAATAGTGCTAAGGTTGCTCTGTGGGATTTTGACAAAGTTACCCCCCATGGGGCTTTGTTTGATCTCATTTAGTTCACTTGTTTAGATCCTTCTCCACCCAAGTCCTTTTCCCTCTCCCTTAATACTTTTTCCAGACATATTTTCTAGAAAATCTCTTTTACATGAATTCTTGCCTATGCTTCTGTTTTGGAATGCCCAACCAAAATCTCAGAACCTTGGGATAGAGAATCTGGAAGACAAAGTACATGAGTAGTTCCCTCCTTACAAAATAGATCTGATCAGCTAACAAATCTACTCTCTTACTTGAAACAGACTCACTCCCCAAAGATCCCTCAGTATAGGCTGGGTATGGTGGTGCATGTCTGTAAGCGGCAACCTAGGAAGCTGCGGCCGGGGCCAGGGATCGCGATTCAAGTCCCGCTGGGGGCATGAAGTGAGCTCTAGTTCCAAAAATATATAGCTGGGTATGGTGGCATGTGCCTGTAATATCAGCTACCTGGGAAACTGAGGCTGGAAATTGCTTGAGTCTGTGGTACCCCGGGCAACGTGAGCCTGCAATTCCACAAGCAAAAATAGTGAGACCTGGTCTCAAAAAAAAAAAAAAAAAAAAAAAAGATTCCTCAGTATAGAGTAGATAATTGTTTAAAATAAATTCTAAACCTATAATGCTTGGTTTATGAAATATAGACTGATAAAATTTTATCACACAAATCCCTGTATAAATTAGAGAATTCAAAATTGAGGCATCTATGAATGTATAATTTTATATACTTAGACTATAAAAATAAATTAAAATTACTTTATAGTCCCCCAATAGGACTTACAGGAGAATTTTCTCTCCAAGTTACACAAACCATGGTCCTAAGATGATAAGATCAGTTCCCTAACTGTATGCAAAAATGTTTTCCTATTTGAAATCCATCTTATGACTTGGTACTTCAAATGAGGAGTATATACAGTGACAATTTCATTGGAAATATTCACACTTTTTAGTATATAAAAAAACACTTTAGTATTTTTATCTAGAGATTCAATTAATAGGTAGGGATGTTTGGATGGATGGATGGACGGACAGACAGATGGATGGATGGACGGAAACTCCCCACTGATATAAAGGACTGTTGAATGGGAAATCCTTAAGGAGTTGAACTAAATTTTCTTGTATAAATTTTCTGTTCACCGTGCCAGTAGGAAAAATTGGTAAATTGAACAAGTAATAAAATTATCTCTATAAATCCATTTGTCCACTGTACACAGTGCACTGTGGTATGCATTTTATTTTATACATCATGATACCTTCTTATGAATTGAATGCAATATTTATCCCCATGATCCATATTGGTAAAATGAGGTTCAATAAGATTAAATTACATTTCCAAGGATATAAGTAAACCAATAAGGGAGCTGTGATTTTATCTCGCCTGTGTGAACCATAAACAAATGGTACTATATTATTGTGTCTATACCATTTCATGAGGCAGGGAATTCATCTCTTTAGGGAGAATTACCCTGCATTGTTCCACTGATGTTGTTGTATGCAGACTACAGTGCACTTCCAGTCAGTATTTGTTGGCTGCCAGACGCAGGGTACCAGAAATGAATGGACAAGGAGAGATTGCCTAACCACAGCCAGGGGTCAAATAGAAGTATGAGCCATGAGACAACTTTAAGTATGAGCCATGAGACAACTTTATTAAGAAAAGAAAGGGGTATTATAGGGACACAGGGCAAGGGCCTGTTGAATTCCAAAGAAGACAAGCAATCCTGAGAGACAATTAACATTTAAAAGCAAAGAGTAATTGAGGGAGGGGTAAGTGTAGGTGGTGGTTGCTAACT